>LNAC01000329.1:613179-763332 GCA_002007465.1 Ailurus styani | reverse complement strand
ATGTGGGCCTCGATCCCAGGACCCTGGGATCATGACCTGAGCCGAAGGCAGCGGCTTTAACCCACTGAGCCACCCAGGCGCCCAAGAGTTTTGATTAAAATAATTTAATAGGAAAGACTTGTCATGACACTGGTGTCCTATAATATATTACTTGGTCATCTCTCCTGTGTGGAAATTCCATTAGACTCTGATAAGTGTAGATTAAGTAAACAAATGACAAATGAATGGATATTGTAGAAACATCATATTGTTTGTATTGTAATGAAATCCAAAAAAAATCTCAGTTGTAAATGAACCTACTGTTCAATAGTATCGTATGATAGCACTAGTAAGATTATTTTATTATAATTCCAAATTAAAAATATATCAATAAATTAAAAATAATAAGAATTAGAATTCACTAAATATTACCCCAAAACCCCCACTCTTCTTTACATTGGTTATTTAAAAGAACATATAAAATATTCTCTCATGGCTATAGGTGGCCTTGGATACCAGCTGCCATGTATTTCTGGAAGAATTAAAATACTAAGGCCATTTGCTACTCACGCTTAACAACTGAAGAGAGCTTCCTCTTCTAAAGTGGTGTTACTATTTTGGGACTTTCCTGTAGAGCCCCCAAAATATCCTTCTGGTATCAAAATTAGACACTTGAAATTATTTGTCTCTTCTTATTAATAATATAATATTCTCTCTACATGTTCTGGTTAATTAAGTCTGGCAAAAAGTAACAAATGGATGTTCACTAAATCAAATAAATTAAATATTTCATTTTTAAAATTATTACAGTTTTAGTTCATAATGGTCACACCTGTAAACTCAATTTCAAAATCAAAGCACAATACTTTTTTTTAATCCAAAAAAGGTTTTGTTCTGTTTTTAACCTCACACCTCTCTTGCACTTCAAAAATAGTTTAATTGATTGTCCATTACACAAGTCGAAGTGGCTACATGGGCAGGGTATCCTTTCGATTGTTAAAGTGGAGTTAGGGGTGGTACTTACCTCACAGAGTCTTGGGAAACTTAAAGCAATTAATTCATGTTAAGCACTTAGAACAGTATCTTACTGCAAATGGAATCAGACCCCGTCACTGCCCTTCTGCTGCTCCTCCAACCTGTCCCCGGGACCGGGACCCAACCTGAGCCACTGCCATACCTTCCACAGTTCTTCCGGTTCCCTCCTTTGTCTCCTCCCCTCCGTCCTCACCTGGGCAGCCTCAGGGATTCATGGGACCTAGATTCAAGACATTGCTCGGCTCGGCCCTGCACTGCCCCCGCCACCTCCCCCCACTGCAGAGGGCAGGTCAAAGACCTCACATGGGGTGAGCACACTCCGTGCCTTCTGGCCTGTCCTGCTTTGTCCCTACTGCCTCCTGCTGGCTTCCTGCCCCTCCGCTGCAACCAGCTGGGGCTCCTAGCTGCTCCTGGAGCTCCTCCAGCTCTGGATTTTTTGCATGTGCGGTTCCCACTGACCTGAGAGCTTTTCCTTCATCCTCACAAGGTTCACCTTCCTGCTTCGCTCGGGTCATGTGTCACCTTCTCCAAGAGGCCTTCCCTGACTGCACTGCATAAAATTGCAATCCTCCCATCCCCAGCCCTATCTCTCCTCAACCTTCCTTGATCTGTTTTCTCCCTTAATACTCCTCACCCTCTGAGAGATGACTTACCGTTTCGTTAATTGCCTGTCCCCCCCACCCAACCCCCACCGGAAGAGCAGTTATATTGTAAGTGTTCTTAGCACAAAGAATAGAAACAGGCACATACTAGGCCTACAAAAATATTTGTTGGGTGAATAAGTGCTGCAGGTATATAATCCTATACATGCACTACTCATGCTGTTGATTTTTTTAAACGTGAATTCTCTGAAATTACCAGTATGTGAAGAAGGGTGAGGAAATCAGTCATTGTGGGAGGAGATCCTCAGCTCCCTTGCAGCAAATCCATAAAGGCAGCTGCCTTCACTACTCGGCTGCCCTCCTCCTTCCTGTGCCCGGCATTCCAAGCTTCGAGGTTCTCAGCCCGAGTTCACCTAATCGTTTTACTCCTTCCTTTAAAGTCTAATGGCTCTTTCCCATTAGTATGTAAATATCTCAAGTTTCCCTCATCTTTAAATAAGCAGATAAGCACACCACTTTTTGCCTCTTTTCTTCTCCTCCCCTCCTTTCTCTCCTTTCCTAGGTCATGCCCACCTTTCAGTGGTGACCACCCCTTCTTGAGAGAGTTGCCATGTCCCGCTCACTAGGTCCTGGTGGCTCAATCCAGAGGACTCTTCTTAGGCATTATCCTTGGCCTCTCAGCTGCATTTGACATTGTTGACCACTGTCTCCTCCTCTAAACTCTCTCTTCTCTTGGCTTCAAGATACATCAAAATCCCTTCAACTATCCTTCACAATCCCTTCAACTACTTTCTCAGTTGCTCTGTCAACCTCTTGTTCCACTCTAAAACCCCTCTTCTCAAGCTCGCTTTTTCTTAAGAGCTCTTCACTTTCAACAGTGTCAGTCTACATGGTGACTAACTCTCAAATCTATATTTTCATCCCGTATCTTTCCCCAAGTGTCAGAGCCATCTACCCAACTATCTGAAGGGCGCTTCCACAGTTTGCCCTCTGCACCTCCAACCCCAGAATATCTAAAATGAAGCTCATTGTCTTCTCTCCAAAGCCAGTTCCTATCCTTTATTCTTCTCACACCTTCCTTGAGCCTCATCAGAGTGAAATGTTTCCAGTTGCCTCAGTTTTGTTTAGGTGTTGCTTTCTTTCTTTGGAAAGCCTTTACTCTTCCTCCTTCTATTACCACCCTCTACCTGGCCCCTGGACCCCAATTCTTTTGCCTCTCTTGGTCCAGCATCACCATGTCTTCTAAGACCATAGTGAATGCCTGGTCCTCCCATGTGCTCCCATCATCCCCTCTGTCTCAGCTCTCACCACACTGTATTGAAATAAATTGGTTTTCTTCCACCACGGGAGCTTATTGAGGGTGAGGACTGCATTCTTTTTTTCTTCTGTGTCCTCTGCACTTAGCAGAGGCCCCGCCACTTTGTAAGTGCTTAATAATTGTTTGTTGAAAGAAAGACTGAATGAGCGGGGCTCTTGGGAAAGACAACTTGGTAATGTTAGGCAGAGTTTCTTAATGGGAGACATGCTGGCATTTTGGATGGAACTGCTCTATTTGGTGGGATTGTTCAAGTCACTCCTCTGCTCAGAGCCTGGGTCCCGTCCTAAGCATTGCAGGATGGTTAGCACCACAATGGTATTCTCAATCACTAAAATCAGAAATGTACCCCCCCACACACACACACATTTCTAGATGCTTCTTGTGGAGACAGCTTGCCTTAGGCTGGGAATCTCTGAGCTAAGGTTGGTACTCTGTGTAGTGCAGTGGTTTCTACAATGGGAATACTTGGAGAAGCAGAGAGAATTAGACCTCTCATTAAAATGATCTAATTGCATAAATTCTAGCTGGTATGCTGAAAATCAGAATCCAGATGCTTTAAGAAAAATGTGAATCTTTATTAGAAACAGATGCATGAAACTGTTGCAGAGTCGGTTAATTTTTAGTACATATTGCCTTTATAAGCTCTGGCTTTGGAAAAGCTGTCTGTTATTGTGCTTTGCTGATCTTGAGTCATTCAAGTTCGATGCAGCTCTCAACACTGAATCACAATCGGAGCCCATAGAATAGTAAAATCCAGACTGTGACAGGAGCACTTTCTAGAAATTCAGATACCTAGGGGCTACTCCAGACCCACCACTTGACAAGCTCTGAGAATGGGGCCCCTGTATATTTCAACAAACTTTCTAGGAGATTGTTAAGCACCTTTAAGAACTGTTGACCCAGACTGTGTTCTCTGTGAGTGGATCTCAAGAAAGTTTCTGATTTCTGGTTGTTTGCTTCTTAAAAGGACAAAGATTTATTATGGTAAATTTGGGCATATTAACTTGGAGGAGGAGGGTTTGGGCATTTCAATTTCACACGGAACATTGAAGAAAATGAGTGTGACTGTGGCTACAGAAAAATTCTGTGAATTTTCCAGAGAATTTATTTTTTAACAAAGTCTAACTTCTAATAGAACTAGACCACTTTGGTAGGGTTTTTGCCAATGTCTATCTGCAAGTGAATCAAGTTCTTCCGGATATAAGAAAAATAAGGAGAGACTGCATATTCTATGTTATAATATTTTTGGGTCTCATGCAGGATAATATTTGCCCATTCGACGTGTTCTAATCCCAGAATATTCAAAGATGTTGTAATGTCCATGTTATAATAGAGGTTTATGGATGCACAAAGACTTTTTTATGACTGCTTCTCTCATCTTTTTTTTTTCTTTTTCTATGAAAGAAATGTCCAGAGCTCAAGGTTTCAGTGAGAATTACAAGTGGTTACCCTAACTTGTCCATTTAGAGTTCCTCAAAGGAGGCCTAATGTGATACCCTACAAATGAAATCCATGTCCTGTCTGCATTCTTGGAAAGGGAACACAAGATTTGTGCCCCACCCCCCCACCCCCACCCAGGCATCCTCGGACGACAGTTACTGACTAGGTAGACACTTGCTGCTGCCACTGTCTTCCCTGAATTTATTCACCAGTCAGAGCGCTATTCATGCTACAAAGTATCATCATAACAGGAATTCCAGGAGCATGTTGATCTGTCACACTGGCACCTCACAGAATTTCGAATGTATTACCTTAGATGTAGACTTTTAAATTGAGCATGTCTGGAATTTCAGTTGATGTTGGCATTTCAGAGACACTTCAAGAAAAACTGCTTATGTGTCTGTAAGATCATCTGCTCTGGATAGTGAAGGATTGACACTCTTCGGAGTGAGTTCTTGACACACTCTTCCAGTCTTGACATAGAGATGATCACTCATCTTTCACACCTAAAAGCACTCAGTGTATAAGGGAAAGTTGTCTCAGGTGTCACTGGGTTAGTGATGGAGAAATAATGGATGGTATCTTGACTGATGCGAACAAGTCGAAGGCTGTTGACAGCTGTGAGGAGAATGGTTTGGGGAAGATGAAAAAGGGGAGGAGAGAAGCAGAGCCAGGTGTTGAGCATTCCATGGGTTCCTTCTGACTATAGGAAGCCAGCTGAGCGCCACCACACAGAGGTCCCACAGTTTCACGGGTTCTAATGCATCTCTAGGTGACAGAGGCAACGGTCGTCCCCCCAAGGGGGAAATTCACAATAGAGACAACCACATTGAAATATGTAAACACAGCATCATATTGTAAATGTGTAGTAGTGGGTGGCTATACACAGTTCATTTCATTTATTCACACAGCAGCCCAAGGAAATATGACTGGCCTGAATTTTCAGGGAAAGAAACTCAAATACAGACACAAGTCCAGAATCATGCAGCTAGAAAGTATCATAATCAGAAAAGTCAGTTAGGGTGTCAGAACAGCTAGAAAGTATCATAATCAGAAAAGTCAGTTAGGGTTTCTCAATCCAAATTCAGTTCTCCTTCCATTTTTGCAAAGCAGTTTCCCATCATTCTGTCACAAAAAACTGAGGCTCAATATCCTCATTCCAAGCCACCAAGAAAAGGTTAAGTTATGGTTACCATCGTCTGTTTAAAAGAGCAGAGAAGGTAGGTGGAGGATGAGCACAGTGGGTGAAGGGGAGTGGGAGGTACAGGCTTCTCGTTATGGAATGAAAAAGGTATAGCGTACAGAATATAGTCAATGGTATTGTAACAGATTGTATAGTGATGGATAATAGCTATAGTTGTGAGCACAGCACAATGTATAGAGCTCACTGTGTTGTACTCCTGAAACTAATGTAACATTGTGTGTCAACTCTACTTCAATAATAAATAAGCAGAAAAGTATAATAGTGCAATTTAGAAAGAGTTTCATTCAATAAAATCCCTGTTTAAAGGATTAACTCTTTGGCTATCGACCAGACCAATTCAGTTATTTACCAAGGTTCATTTCCTAAGGAAAGAGACAGAGAGTAGTCTTACTGTAAATTGACTTGGAAAATAAACAGGGTAGGGTCCCCCTAGGTCATTCCTAGGAGTCATCTGTACTCATTTTGTGAGGTCAGGTTATTTAGTAAATCACTCATTTGAAAATATGTCCCATTTTCCTAAATCACCTTAGAGATTTTTTCAGGTCTATCCATTATGGATCAGAAACAGTACAATTACAGCAGGAACGAAACAGACTAGTGAGATTAGCCATATTTATCAGCAGCAATTTATTGGCATGATAATTCAAATGTAACAGGAATTAAGTTCAGGTTAAGACTATGGACCAAATGCTACTCAGGAATAAGGAAAGATCGAGGCACTTAGTGAGTGGCAGAGGCTAACATGGGTGAGATAAAGTTTCTTTGGGGATTTTTTAGTTCTGTGAAAGTCATGTTTATGAATTTCCAGTCATATTTTCCCTTTGATCTTTTAAAATGTGAAATAGAAAATAAACATCTTAAGCATAGTTAACTTCAAATAAATTAATGTTTGAGAATGGCAGTCAGACCAATAATAATGGTGCATGCATTCAGAAAGGAGATTGCAAAGAAGTATACATGCTGCTACCATGAGAAAATAACTAAAACAGTAAAAAGTTGGCCCAAATCACTGAATTTTGTACAGTATTAAAAAATCTAAAAGAAATCTAAAAGAAATCAAGTGTAAAATTAAGATGTAATCATATAAATTCCATCAATAAAGAATCTTTGTTTATTATCTGGAGTATAGTCCCATTTGATTGCTTTCCAGACTTCAGTCTTTGGACCTTTGGTTGAAGTTAAGAACAGTGAGCTGAATGCATGTTATATTTTTTAGTTTACATTTTTCTATAAAACTTAGGAAACAAAGTTTCATGTAATTTCTGAATATCGTCTGTTCTAAATCAGCTTCCTATAATGCCATACTTTTCAGGAATGTTCATTTTGTATAATAGGGAAAACGTTTTTATTTAAAAAAAGAAATCTCAGTAGCCCACTAGGTGAAAATTTTTATTTGACTTCTGTCTTTGAAAACTGGGCCCTAAAAGCCGACTAGATTGGTCATTGCAACAAAATTAAGTAATTATTCCAATAGAAGATTTAATTAGTAGCTATTTAAACATTTTGCTAGTTACACTGAAAGTTTAATTGAATTGTCTTTTTTGAAAACTCACAGATTGGTGGGAGACATTGACGTCCTTGCATTTCATTTTAAGAACATCAGTTCTTGGGGCAACTGGGTGGCTCAGTTGGCTAAGTGTCTGCCTTCAGCTCAGGTCGTGATCCCGAGGTGCTGGAATCAATGGAATCAAGCCCCGAGTTGCGCTCCCGGATGAGCGGGAAGCCAGCTTCTATCTTTCCCTCTGCCCCTCTTTCCTCTCCTGCTCTGTCTCTCTCCTTCTTTCAAACAAATAAATAAAAATCTTAAAAAAAAAAGAAAAAAGAAAAAAAGAGCATCAGTTCTTAATAATATAATCAAAGTAATAATTATTTATATTTTTTACAATCCATCATTTATTTAATTTCTTCCAGCTCTGGTTTCCTCAGTTGTAGAGACAATAATAATTTTACCTTAAGGAAATGTGAAGATTACATGATCTAATGAACGTAGTATAAGTATCAAGTATCAGCTTTACTCAACTAGATTATTTGGACCTTTTGTTTTTGTTCCTGTCGTCCATTTTTGCCTTAGGCAAATCCTCCCTCCCAAAGACTACGTCTTGTTTAAATGTCACAGATACACTGGCTCAGGTGGAGGGGGATAGCAGTGTCCTCACCTACCAATTTGACTAGCTGAGTTTAAGGAAATGCTGGTAAATAGGTATTAAGAGCCCCTTAAATGAGCAAATAGTTATGTTTATGAAGCATTCAAGTTTTCTGATGTTTTCATTAAAAGGATTAAAATTCTCGGTGGATTAAAGATTATTTCCATGGCACCTAATTTCATCCTTTTTCCTTCAGCACGTTAAACTGTATTTCTGTAGTTAGTCTTTGCTACTTAAAGTATCAAACCCATTATCTTACAATGACTTTTTAAAATTCAAGTGAGAAAAAGACAAAAAAGCAGTATAGTAAGAGAGTTCCCAGAACAACACAAATGTTGAATAAGACTGTGAGAAGGAAAATCCAGTGGCTATTCATACTGAGCTTCGAAACAGGGCGTGAAACACACCATTCTGCTCCAGTTCACTGAAGCTTTGAGTTACATCAAAGGAACTCTGTTCTTGAGATGAGGTAGAGAAGAATTACCAACGGGATTTTTGACTTCTACATACCTGTAGAAGTCAACATCAAGAGGCACTTAAATTTATCCAGATAGACAGCTCTTGAATTATTCATCTTTCTAAAAGAAAATAACCCTACTTGACTCTTCTGGAGACCTCAAGACCCAGTCTAGTTCAAACACATGTTTAAAGGGGAAATACACAAAGTGTGTATTGTTTCTGCACGAGTCTCTGGTAAATAAAAAATACATGTATATGCTTCAAGAGAGCATTTGATTGAGAAAATCAAAATATAACGTGACACTTTTCCTGACCTGATTGTTGAAGGATCCTTTTAATGAAATTTAGCTTTGTTTTATAACTAATACAATGATTGCAAATGATTAGGTGAACCCCAAAGGAATCTTCACCTAATCAAATACCTGGTAAGAGAGGGGATTGCTTTCAGACATGCAGTGTTTTCAGGAACAAAAAGTATCTGCATATTATCCATGTGGAGGGCTATGCTGGGTAATAGAATCCGTGAGTTGCTATAAATCCTAGCGATTCCATTCTTGGACCATTTGGGTTATTTGTTAAAGCAAAGTCCCTGTTCTGATCGTGGCCATCTTGAGTCCTCTCCCCCTAAACCTCATGATTCTGCAGTTGCAGATGTTTGAGCGCAGGATATAGGAAAGACCTTCCCTAGTTTTCCGAGTTTAAATTTGTTTCTCTCTCCTAGGGAAGGGATCAGGCTTTTAAGAAATTACTTCTTCTGTGATGAAGAGAGGAAAAGATCCCAGGTAGGCCTTTTATTACTACATGTCATCAAGGAAACAACCAGCACGGGAATTGCTTCACTGTGTTTCCTGGACATTCCTTAAATCTGTTAGGGGCTGGAGAGCTTAGCTTCATATATACCTGGATAGATGAGCGAGGAGAGAGACAGAGACACAACAGCTTTTTAAAATGACAGTCCTGGCTGTGATATGCTCTTATAACCGCTGCTAAGAAGCAGCAAGGTAATTCTGAGACACAGCTGTCCAGGGGAGTCTCTCGGGCACGGCCGGCGTAGGTTAGCACAAGGGTATTTCTTACGTTCTGGTTGTAGCTATGATATCTACCAGCTGCTCCCAGAGACGGCACTTGGGATTTGCTGTCCTCTAGCTGGGGGGATAAGAAGGTCCTTGAACTGTCTTTGCCAATTAAAGACATCCAGAGAAAAGCAGCGGGGCATTCTCAGGCTCAGTGTTTTCTTTGTCCAGGCGGCTCTACTATGTCACTCATAATAGCTTCCTAAGCTCTTGTGTGGGCCTCTTAAGCTAATGCAACTGGTCTTCCTTAGCCTTTCCATAGAAACTGCTTCTGCCCAATTTTAAATTGATTTGTTAGATGGGACGGTACAGGGGAGCAAGCTTGGCATTTCCTTGTCCAGAGGCTTGACAAGCACTGATCCTGTTTTTATTACTTGGGCATTATCTCGGCTTTTCTTCATTAAAGTCCAGTCCCATCGGCTTATTTCTAGTACCTCTGGTGACAGAGATGAAGAGAACCTATTAAATGCCAACTATGTCTATTATACATGCGGCAAAAACAGCTAAGTCAGGCAGGAGTGCTGATTTGACTTCTTTATAGTTTCGAGTTAAAAAAAGTCAAGAAAGTCTCTTGTTTCCGTAATTGGTGTAGACTTGATGCACACACATCCAGTCTTCCTTTGCATCTGCTTCTGAATATTGGGAATGTTGGTCTGGCTCCTGTTCGGTTTTTTGTTTTGTTTTGTTTGCACGTAATTGCACATCACTGAATTTTTTAAACAGTATTTGCCAGGATTTCAATGTTTAAAGATATATATCATGGCAGGCAGAGTCTAGTGGCAGAAGAAGAGGGAAATGAGATTTTAAAAAATCAAGAGAAAGAACTATTTTGGGCAGAAATTTTAGACAGCTTCCTTTCTCCATAATGTAGATCCTTTACCCAAGGAATTTCCACCACCTTGCGCAAACAGAGAACATGCATGAGCAGGTGGCCAGCGGCCCCACTGGGCCAGAAACTTAGCACCTGAGATAGGGAGGATTTTCTAATGCAAAAACTTGGAAGCAGTTTTAGCCCCAGAGAAGCTAAAATTTATTTAATGCTTGTAGATTTTGCGTATAGCTCTAAATTACGCATTATTGGGTGGTTATTTATTTCAGTATGCTGTGTCACTGGTTTTCTTACTGAGGGACAATTTACCAGTGGTTGATTTTGATAGTGGAATATCTAGAGTCAACAGAACAAATAAACTCTTCCTCATTTAGAGCTTTTTATACAAACAAATAACATTTTCACTCTTTCAGGTTATGTCTCTATCATGCAAGTGCCTTAAACAATCATGGGCACAGCAGAGAAAAAAAATGTCCTATCTGAGGGCTCTCCCTTGTCAGTCAACAATAACATTTCTCAAAAGTTTCTTTCTAAAAATATTACTTCTGAGGAATAGCTGTTCTTAAATGAGCAAGGTGGAAACAGGGAGTTGCCGGGTCAAATAAATTCAGGAAGCAAAAGTTTAAGCAAAGATAAATGATTATTGCAGGAGCCCTTAATATGCTAAGAACCCCATGAAATTTAAAAGAGAAAAGAAAAGAAAAATATGGATACAGCATTTCCTAAAGAATGGTTTTTAGGAGATAAGCATTTCTCAAGACCAACATTCCAAGGCATATAACTTGGGGAGAAACGGGGAGGACTATAATTCAGTTATCATGCCCAGTTTATGCTATAAGTAAGAAATACAGGGGCACCTGGGTGGGTCAGTGGGTTAAAGCCTCTGCCTTCAGCTCAGGTCATGATCTCAGAGTCCTGGGATCGAGCCCCGCATCGGGCTCTCTACTCTGCAGGGAACCTGCTTCCTCTTCTCTCTCTGCCTGCCTCTCTGCCTACTTGTGATCTCTCTCTCTCTCTCTCTCTCTCTCTCTCTCTCTGTGTTAAATAAATAAATAAAATCTTAAAAAAAAATACAGTGAGTTAGGATTCATGGTGGTGACCTTCACTCCTATGAATAGTATTTTGTTCTTGCTTACTGCTATGCTATGAGGTGATAACACAATCAGGTCATTGAAGACTAAATTCAAATTGGGTGAATCGAGTATTTATTAATATAAACCTTAGACATGGTGTGATGGGTTAGTGATGGTAGTGGCGATGATGGTGTTTGATTTCCAACCAAGTCAGAATGAAAACAACAACAAAAAAATAGAAACACTAAAAAAAATGGTTGTGCTCAAAGAAAAGCAGTGAAATATTTATATATGTCTTTTGAGAATCTGAGAATTCACATAGATAATGAAAGAGTTTCTGTATTTATAAACTTCTGGAGGGCAAATAATACACTTATTCATGTTTATACATCCTTTGGTACTTGCCCTAGTCTCTCGCATTTACCAGATTATTGATGATGCTTTTAACTGAATTAAAACAACTCATCAGAAATTCAGTCATCATATATCATGCTATTGGAATGTCCTGCTTCATCTATAAAGATACAAAATTAAAGCTTTTCTCTAAAAATATTTTTAGCTTAAAGCTGCAGAAATAAAGATATTCTGACGTGTTTTCTTTTAAAATTTGAAATATACTAAACTAACTTTCATGAGGCAATAATACTAGCTTTTGCTATTTGTTTATAAATGTTTTTATCTCATCACAATGAATAATTATTCTAAAAATTCTGGTTATTCTAAGCAGGCATAATCTTATCTCATTCCTTTTTGTTAAGTCATGGCTGCCCAGCTGAATATACACGTACAATGATTGACATGATGCCTTCAGTTCTGACTTTCATTAATGTTTCATCAGGGGCTCCCTCCAGATGGCCCTTAAAGTTAGTAAGTTGCTTGTGTTCTTCTAGCCTTTCCATAAAAAAATTGATGCAACTGCCTTGGTAACTGCAAGTATAATGCACGTGCCTGTTTACCCACTGAATCTTGGGACTGTATTCATAGAGAGACTTGTGGTTGTGTGTGTGTGTGTGTGTGTGTGTGTGTGTGTGTGTGTTCATGTTTTTCTTTAGTCCCATTATATGAAAGCATTGGTGTTTGTCAATTATGGAATAATTTTAATATAGTGTATGGTGATAACATTCATCGAGGGTATGAAGTATATATTAAAAATGGTCTTAGATCTCATGATGGGATACAAAATGAAGGGGACACACAACATGAAAAATAACTGCCATTATTGTACTAGTAAAGAGGGTTTTAAAAAGTATAAATCAGTAAAAAATTTTTAAAGCTTAATTTGAAAACCAGGTACTATTTGACAGAAATCGAGAAGGATAAACATTGAGTACATTCAGTACTTACTGAAGAAGGATTGTCCTTTTAGTACCAAGTAGCTCCATGAGAAAATGGAAGGAAATCAAAAGATGAAAGAAAAATGAGTATAGTTATTGTAGTATTTATTTAGAATGCAGGACTATACAAAGCTTATTATTTTATTCTACTTTGTTTAGATTTTATGTCCACTTATTTCTTCATGTATAGTTCTAAGGACTCATTTTTTAAAGTTATTGTTTCTCAGTATGTTCTACTTAAAGCCCAAATAACAGAAAAGCTGGGAAAACTCCAAGTCTTTACTTTTTTGGGTCCCTGGATAGTATAATACAATGGAAAAAAATCATTTCAAGTATCATGTCGACGCGTATTATTCTTTCTTGGCTGATTCTTTTCGAGATGGCTGCTTTAAAATGGCCGGGCTACCTTTCGTTCTCATGAAAGATAACACTGCAGTTATGTTATAACATGGTGCTGAATGTGAATGTGGCTCCACACAAGAAGGATGGCAGAAATTCTTTTAAATTTCATTTTGCCAAGACCTAAGGAAGAGATCGCTGCCCTATTCTTCCCTTTTCCATTCACATAAATTGCCAGTAACTGTTTTCTTGAATTAGTACATATGACTTCAATTTAGAAAAAAAAATTATTTCGAAGGATGAAAATGGCTCCTTTTCACAATAAAGGAGGTTTAAGAAACACCAACATAGAAACTTTTTTCTTTAATTCCCCTGCAGTAAAGTCACCTCTGGCTGACAATCCCAGCTAATGACTATGCCTCACATTATAGAGGACTTTGCAGTTTTCCAAGCGTGTTCTTGTCTGTATTTCCTGAGAACTCTTCAGTGTTCACAGTAGACCAGGATGAAGAGAAACCGAGGCCCTGAGAGTCAAAGTGACTTGTAGAAGACAGGACCTGGATTGTAACCTGGTTTGCACTCTCAGGGTGTGTGTATGTGTGTGTGTGTTTCATAAGCAGAAAGGTTGTATTTCTGTGTAGCTGGCGTGATGATCCAGCAGTTTAGAATGATTATAATAGTTAACACCTATATAATATTTTTCACCTTACTGAATTATTTCATGTCCTTTATCTTATTTAAATTTTAGGGTAATTTTAGCTGTAGCCATTTTTATCACATGTATCCCCATTTTACAGATGAGGAAACCAAGGGTCATAGATCTCATATGACCTTGGCCCGGGCTCTGGCAGACCCAGGACTGAATCTCTGCCCTTGTAATCCCAGGCCTGCTCAATTTCTATTACCCTTGCTGCCCAAATCGCTCTTCGGTCTGAAAATTGTTTATGTTCAAATTGAATGATTTTTGTTTTCCTCATTGGAGAAAGCATTCTCCTAAATTGTCTTTTTGTGTCATTTAGTTTACCTTCCTCTGAGCCAGTATCTCTGAGTACAGAGACAGGTGATTCAGTAAATAGCAGGACTAATCCACATTTATATAACCAAGGTTTATTTCCACTTTTATGATATTTGTCCTTCTAAGTAGCCGTGGGTGAAAGTCTGGAAGCGAGAATAATATTTTAAATTTGATTTTGACTTGATTTGTTTTGGATTTGTTTTGTCTCTCTGCCTCACAACAGCATATTATATTTTTTCTTTAAATTATATCCTTTAAAATTATTGTGCTTTTTTAAAATTTGAAAAATTTTAAATGAATAGTATTCATTCCAGCAATCAGAGTTAGCTCTTGTGATCTGAGCAGTTTAGATAAGATTTGGACACCCGTAAAAAGGTAGACACGGTTGTTATTCCTATTTTATAAATGAGGCACCTATGCATCGAGTTCCCAGGGAGAAGACCTGGGAATAGAAGCTAGATCTGTTCCCTCTGAGGGCTCATATCTTTCGCCACCACATTTCACTGCTTCCCTTGGACCACTTCAAAGCTGGGCTATTCCTGCAGAATTTTTTATTAATGGCTTTTGCTGAAATAAATGTTAAGTTTTAACCAGCCTAGAAGGTCCAAAAACGAGGGCCTGTCAGAACATTCCATTCCTGTGGGAAAAAAGCTATAATGCTGGGATATATTTGGATCTTTGCAATCACATGACAATTTACTAAGTCTTTTCTTGGTAAAAGAAATTCTCTGAATGATATCTGAATACTCTGACTTCTTCAACAAACGGTTGTGTTCTGCGATGAACCTAGAAGGAAATCAGCCAGGATTCTGTGTAGCATAGTTCCAATATGAGAGATTCATGAAGAATAGCTTTCATATTGAAATTCTTGATTTATATTAATTACCACTGACTTTTTTTTTTTAAGAAATTAAGGACTCTTAAATTGCCACCTTAACATAACCGGGAGCTGGCACTGTTACTTTTCCTTCCTCTCACCATTTTTTTTTTTTTAATTTGAAACTTAGTATTCAAGATGAGTTCAGGCTGATCTCTTGAGCATTAGCTGTGAATTCCTAAGTTCTTCTCTCAGCCCTACCATCCTTGATTTTTCTAGAATGAAGAATTTTTCACTGTTGAACTTCCTTCTTTTTGAAGTTCTCTTTTTTTTTTTTGCTTCTGTGGAATTTTTCTGCAACTTCCATATCTGGTGGCTGCTCTTGTTTTACCCACACTAAATTTAGGGGCATCAGAGCTAATCCAGGATTACCCATTGTTTGCATACGTAAAAGGCCTTAGCATCCAGGATTTTCAGTACTACAGCTATTTTCTGTGGCTATTTTTTCACTGCTCTCCTATACCATATAGACCCAGCTCTCCAGCCAAGCTAAACACTTGGCAGTAAATGGGAAACAAAAATCTACCAAAATTCAACTTGAGGGAATGTTACAAAAGAAATCACCATAAGGTGAGGCACCTGGGTGGCTCAGTGGGGTAAAGCCTCTGCCTTCAGCTCAGGTCATGATTTCAGGGTCCTGGGATGGAAGCCCACATCAGGCTCCCTGCTCAGTGGGGAGCCTGCTTCCTCCTCTCTCTCTGCTTGCCTCTCTGCCTACTTGTGATCTCTCTCTCTCTCTGTCAAATAAATAAATAAATAAATCTTTAAAAAAAAATCACCGTAGGGTTTCCTTAAAATGAGAACTTTTCCTATTCACTTAATATGTGTTTCCATTTGAATTCTTTTTTACTCATAATCAGATTTCTCTCTAAACCTGAATTATCTGTAATGAGAATGCTTGCCTATTACCCCGTATGTTCATCAAATGACCATGAAAGCAGTATTCGTGATAGCCAAAAGGTGGAAACAACCCAAATGTCCATCAGCTGATGTATGGATAACCAGTATGTGGTATATCCATACAATGGGATATGATTCAGCAATAAAAAGAAAGAGACTATTACTATACTATGCTAGCACATGGATGAACCCTGAAAACATGATGCTAAGTGAAAGAAGCCAGTCACAAATGACAACATCCTGGAAGATTTTACTTATAGGCAATGTCTAGAATAGGCATAATAGGCATGTCTAGAAGAGACAAAGAGTAGACAAGTTGTTCCCTAGAGCTGTGGGGGATAGAGAATTGGGGTGTGATATTTAAGAGATGTGGGAGTTTGGGGGGGGGATGAAAATATTCTAGAGGCACCTGGGTGGCTCAGTCCATTAAGTGGCTACCTTCAGCTCAGGTCATGATCTTGGGGTCCTGGGATCTAGCCCCACGTTGGGCTTCTAGCTCAGCGGAGAATCTGCTTCTTCTTCTGCCCCTCCCCCGGTTCATGCTCACTCTCCTTCCCTCTATCAAATAAATAAATAGAAAATCTTTAAAAAAAAATTCTAAAATTGATTGTTGGTGATAGTTGCACAATACTATTAATATACTGATAACCGTTGAATTATACACATTAAATTTGGACGTATGGTATGTGCATTATATCTCAATAAAGCTGTTTTAAAAAAAGAAAGGTCAGCAAGATGGATGAATAAGAGGTCCTCTGCTTGTATTCCTCTTCAGCAATAATAATTTGGCTGCCACTCACAGACAAAAGTGCCTTTGTGGGAGCTTTTGGATCCAGGTAGGAGACTGTGAAACTCTTGTGCAGTCCCAGGCTGAAGAGAGCAGGTTTGAGAAGGGAGGAGTGCACCCAGTGGCTGGGTCACTGACCGTGGTCCCAGCCACAGAGATGGAACCGGCTCTGTATCCCAGGTGACTCTGCCGCAGCATCATTTGGCTTGATCCTCTCACCGGCACCATACACCAAGGGACCCAGAGGGAGTCATACCCACAGACCTCAGTCCTGGCTGTGGACCCTGAAGTGTCCTGTGAATCCACTCCAGACCTTCTTGGCTACCCTCTGGGAGATCCTTGGGATAAGCCCACCCAACTTGGCCTGACTGTAGATTCTAAAAGGGCCCAATAACTGGGCTTCAGAACCTCCACCCCCACCCCCGCGCCAACCACAGTCCATCAACAACCCTGCTGGCATGGCAATTCAGCAAGAAACATTTCCGAGTGCTCAGAGATCCTGAAGGGGCCACATCCTCCAGGCCCCTTGCAACCACAGTTTGTGGGTGAACCCACAAGCTGGGACAGGAACCAGGCAGGAGGAACCTGGGCCTGCTCATGACTCCAGGCCCGTCTCAGCTGCAGTCTGTACTCAGGTCTGCTGGAACAGGGACCCCAGAGTAGACATGTCTAGCTGCTCCCTCACAAATCCTGAAAGAGCCCCACAGTCTGGTCCAGCCCCCTCCCAGCTTCAGTCTGCAAGCAGTCTTGCCAATCCAGGGACCCAGCAGGAGATACTCCTGTCTGCACATCCACAGATTCTGAAAGGGCCTTCTACTTAGCTCTAGCCCCTCCCAGCTGCAGTCCACAAACAATCCTGCTGGCCCAGGGACCTGTCAGGAGACACTCCTGTCCGTATCTCAGGAGATCCTAAAACAACCATATGCTTGTATCCAGTCATGGTAAGGGAGCAGTGCAGCCTACCCGGGGACCTCATGGGAGACACACTCACTTGTGTCTCCTGAGCAAAGTCAGCAGACATGATCCTGGCTCTGGACCCTGAAACAGCAGTAGGACTCAATTCTAGCACCTCTCATCCATAGTTCAGGGTTAGTCCTTTCTACCCCGAGACCTTCCCAGGGACCCAGCAGGAGCTTTCCAGGGACATGGTGGGAACCACATCAGCTACACTCCTGGTATCAGGTCCATGCTCCAAGGACCTAATTGTGGACCCTGAGGCAGACTCTTGTCCCAGCACCATGCTACTGAACAAGGTACTAGAGGCAGTCCCATCAACCCAGGAACTAGACAAGATCCAACAAAAGCAGTTGTAAGAAGGAAGTTTATAGTGATAAATTTCTCCATTAAGAAAAAAGAAAGACCACAAATAAGCAACCTAACTTGACACCCCCTGATTATTACAGTGTTATTTACATAGCCAAGACATGGGAACCCAATATCTATTAACAGGTACAATGGAATGTTATTCAGCCATAAATAGAAGAAAATCCTGTCATTTGAGACAATATGAATGAATCTGGAGGGCATAATGCTAAGTGAAATAAATCAGAGAAATAGAAATACTGTATGATCTCACTTACAGGTAGAATCTAAAAAGTCAACTTAGAGAAACAGAGTAGAATGGTGGTTAGTTACCAGGGGCTGGGTGTGGGGAAAGTGGGGAGACACTGGCTGCTCAAGAGGTACAAACTTTCAATCACAATATGAATACGTTTTGGGAAGCTAATGTACAACAGCTTGCCGACTATAGCTAACAAAACTGTAGCATATACTTGAACTTTTCTGAGAGTAGAGCTTAAATGTTCTCAACACACAGTTTAAAAGAAAAAAAAGCAAATGAAAAAAATAGGAGCCATTTGAAACTGCCATTTTAGACAAGCAGTTTCCTAGTGAGTTTATTTTTTCGGGAGTTACTTAAATGTAAAACCAAGGGCGGGGTACTAAAAAGACATGCAAGAAATTACAGATAGTTGTTATGCAGTCTCTTAATATGAATGACCTATTTACTCTGACAACACAGATCACCCTGCGATGGCATCAAACAATGTTAAAACTTCCTCATGCATGTATTTTGACTGTGTAATAAATAATTTAGGGAAAGCAGAAGCCAGGTATTAACTTAGGCCCCACTTATAAAGGAATATCATGTTAATCATCTGAACCAGATTGACAGGTATATTCAGACAGTAAAATAATTAGTAAAATAAAATTTCCTCTGAGGGGCACCTGGGTCGCTCAGTCGTTAAGCGTCTGCCTTTGGCTCAGGTCATGATCCCAGGGTCCTGGGATCGATCCCCGCATCGGGTTCCCTGCTCAGTGGGAAGCCTGCTTCTCCCTCTCACACTCCCCCTGCTCGTGTTCCCCTCTCCCTGTCTCTCTCTGTGTCAAATAAATAAAATCTTTTTTAAAAAAAGATTTCCTTTGAATTCGCTAGGCAAATGTCATATGTAACACAGTCTATAGGTTGTTTTTCTCTAATATATCAACAGAGCCTAAAGTCCCTAAGTCATATGTGTTGAACAAATAATATAAAAGTGGTTGAGTCAGCTGTACAAGTAGATAACATTTCATTACATACCCTGTCCAATTAGCCAAGGATCTACTTTAGTCTAAAGTCAGAGAAAAGAATGCTTGAATCCTTTCTGAAGATAATGTGACATAATGACTCTCAGAACTTCTGTTAAGGGTGTGCAGTTGGTACTGGGACCAAGGAATTCTGGTTGCTGTGGTCCCTCCCCCACCAATTCATATGTTGGAATCCTAATGCCCAGTATGATAGTATTCAGTAGGCGGGGCCTTCGGGAAGTGTTAGGTCATCTAATTAGGCAGAGACTTCATGAATGAGATTCATACTCCTATAAAAGAGACCCAGGAGAGCTCCCCTGCCCCTCCACCATGTGAGAAGTCTGCCATCCAGCCAAGGGCCTTCACCAAATCATGCTGGCTCCCTGATTTCAGACTTTCAGCTTTCAGAGCTGTGAGAAATAGATTCCTGTTTATAAAGCCACCCAGATGCTGGCATTTGTTATAGCAACCTGGACAGACGAAGACACTGGTTAAATGAGATGAGCAAAGTGAAAATTGCTCTAGGATAAAGCAGTGTTATTTCCCTCTAGAAACTTGCACTTCCTTATCAAATGATGTAAATAAGTAAGGATCAATAATCCTTCACTTTTCCTCTAGATTAGGAGTTTCAGATTTTAGTGCCGTACGTATTATTGTATGTTACAATGCATAGCCTTAGGGCCTGGGGGAGGGACCCTGGGCTCGGCATTGACAATGAACACCATACGGTGATGCTGATACAGTAGTGTTTAGGCTACATTTTGAGAAACACTAGTATGTGGGTTTTCTTGATCACTTGATGCTTGATATCAGATTAAATGTGTCAATGGTAACAGCTAACAAAGAAAAATAGAAGACTTCCCCTGGGACAGTTTGAGCTAAGATCACAGTAGGTGGCTCACTTTCCATGTTGTGGATAATTGTGGTTAATTGCTGAGGTAGAGAGACTGGAGGTTGGATGGCACTGAGAAATGTTGCAATGACAAGAGAAATTTTTCTTTCCCATAAAAATTCTATTCTGATTGTCCACTTTGAGTTAGGTGAGAAACACTGAGGCCCTAGCTCCCACAGATTCAAATGTCCATCACAGTATGAACAAAGATTTCCAGTGCTTTGTAAGCAAACCCCACATTCCTCTCTCTACATTTCTCTCAGGAACCTCCAAAAGATCACATCTCTGAAAGAATGATCCTGGGACCAGGAACAACTTCATCACATATTTAAAAGTGGAACATTGACTAGAAACTAGATCATGTTCAAAGGGTGTAAATTTTCCCAGTAAACATTGGTGGTTCAGATGGAATTCTCCCTTTGGTTATCAGTAGTGACACTTCTCTCCCACGTGTTGAGTAAATGTATTTGCATCTATCTGTTTGCTGGCTCTACCCTAAAGACAAGAAACTTAGCAAAAGCAAATAAAGCTTCACCACATTTTCTTTCAGTAATTAAGGACTTGTTAGTTTATCAATTTAGATCAACTTTTTAGCTGTCTCAAGTTTTTGACACATTTATTTAAAGTAAAAGCAAATGCTTGTTTTGTAAAAATATTGACATTTGGGGAGAATTTAAGAAATGCCAGTAGCAGAAATCAAGGGCTTTGGTGATCCACTTAGCAGCAGCAATCCCAGTGTACAGGAACCCCCAAATTGCTATGCCTTGGTTGATCTTGGTTTTGGTTTGGGTTGGGTTGGCTCTCAAAACATCTCTCAATTGAAAAAAGATTATTATTTTCTTTTGTCTGACAGATTAAATTATACATAAAATTCAATTCTACCACTTTTTTTTTCTTAAAGATTTTATTTATTTATTCGAGAGAGAGAGCACAAGGGTACAAGTAGGAGTCAGACAGAGGCAGAGAGAAGCAGACTCCCCGCTGAGCAGGGAGCCTGATGCAGGACTGGATCTCAGGATCCTGGGATCATAACCTGAGCCAAAGGCAGACACTTCGCCGACTAAGCCACCCAGGCACCCCTAGACATTACCACTTTTCTAAAATACCATCTTATGAGAAATAAATTTTAAATAATCTGATAAAAAATAGATGCTTGTTTAAAGCATCTATTTTTCTGTGACTTTACCATGCAGCCTGAATAAATTCTTCCATATAGAAAAAGGAAAATTGGATCGTATTCTGTGTAGCTTCCTTCAGGGTCAAGTTTATTGAGTGCATTTCTAGGCAATGCAATGGAAATACAGTATCTCATTTATTGGTGTTCGCCCTAGTTTTTCTGCTTGACTCTCCAGAAGCCACACAAAACTGTCTGGAGGATATATTCATATTGTGTGGTTGGAGAGAATTAATTTTTTTCAGCCCCCAAATCACACCCACTATATTTAGTATTAATTAATAGGGTAGATCAGAGGCACCTGGGTGACTCAGTTGGTTGAGCCTCATGGTTTGGGCTCCGTCATGATCTGGGGATCCTGGGATCAAGTCCTCTGTCGGGCTCCATGCTCAGCAGGAGTCTGCTTGAGGATTCTCTCTCCCTCTGCCCTTCCTCTCTTTCTTTCTCTCTCTGTCTCAAAGAAAGAAATCTTTAAAAGAGAGAGAGAGAGTAGATGACCTAGACCTCATGCCGTACCCCCACACAGGTGCATCTGCATCAGAGTGAGGTCACTGCAGCCACAACGGGAGGCATGGGTGCCCTTCTTGGGCAGTGTGAGTTATCAAGCTCTGGTTGCCCTTAACACCCCTCTCCCCAGCTGAAAATCAAGGAGCAGAATGGTAGGAAGTTCTGATGCTGGCTAGTTACAGAGCAGCCGAGATGGAGACGCGGCTCACATGAGAGCTCACACAGGAGCTGGCCCAGAGTGGGTTCTGAGGAAACGTTCATCCTGAGTCCCTCGTGTTTCACTTACTTATTTGAAAGAGAGCTAGAGCTCTTTCTAGAGTGAGAGAGGGAGAGAATGCAGAGGGAGAGAAAGAAACAGACTCCCTTCTGAGCAGAGAGTCCAGTGCCGGGCTCCATCTCAGGACCTCGACATCATGCCCTGTGCCAAAGGCAGACACTTAAACCACTGAGCTACCCAGGTGCCACCGTTTCACTCCTTTAGAAGGCTCTTGATGTCTTCCTCAACTCAGTGAGGTCACTGCCCCGAACCCTGGCAGCAGGATGCTTGCTCCCACCACCATCACCATGGCCTCGCTCCTGCACATCCGAACCCAGCTCTGTGCCACAAGTGCAGGGAGGTGAGTGGGGAGCGAAGGGAAGTAGTCCCGAGCCAGTATTACCTCAAAACTCATGCAAACAGCTATGCTAAGCCGTTCCATGATGTGAAGGAAAGAACAGAATTAGAGCTCCCCGTTTGGCACCTGGAGGAGAAGGCAGCTGATAAGAGCCTGAATCAGCCAGGACGCATTCACCTCATAGATAAAGGGTCACTGTGATGATGCAATAGGATGAGCTCATGCCTGGGTTTAGGCTCAGGCTGACTGCTGTCTAAATGCCAGCTCTGCCCTCATGAGCCGTATGACTTGAATTAGCTGTTCCCCCTCCATATACCTTGGCAGCCAAGGTGTACATTAATCTCTACCTCCAGGATCCTGTAAGGGTGCAATAAATGCACACAGGCACGGTGCTTAGTGGAGCGCCTGGTGCATGGGATGATGTAGTCAATGTTAGCTCTGCTTGCTTCTTTCCCACTCTCCATCAAGATACCCATCTGGAATTTCTACCAGAAGTTTCACTAACTGATTTCCCTTCAAAAGGAGGAGATTATTACAATGAAGATGTTGCCCCTGAAGAAAAATGGATGTGTCTTCCCGTTCTTGTACCTGTGGTAACAGTAAAAATAAATAACTAATGATTACTGTGGGTTAATTATGTTTCTGGCACTGAACCAAATATTTTACATTTATTCTTTTCTTAATACTTCTGACATTTTTAAGATGGAGGCAGTTTCTCTCTGTCCACTTTCTTTGGGCTTGATTTGCTGTACCTTGTTCACTTTCTTGAGATGAAAATTAAAAATACCAGAACTCAGTCTTTCTTCTTTTTAAATGTGTATTGAGAACTGAAATTCTCTGTAAGTACTTCCTTTGCTGCAACTTAATAATTTTAATGTCACACCTTCATTTCACTTACTTCAAAATATTTCCTAATTCCCAATTTGAGCCAGAACTGAAAGTTAGGTGTGTATGCTTAATTTCCAATAAGCTGGAAATTTCCAGTTATGATTCTGTGAACAATATCTATCTTAATTCTACTGCGGTCAGAGAAAATACTAGAAGTGATGTCAGTTTTTGAAATTTGTTGATGCTTGTATTATGGTCTGGCATGTAGACAGCTTTGGTAAGCATTCTGTTGTGTACTTGAAAAGAATATTTTCTTCCATTGTTGGTTACAGCGTTCCATAATGTCAGTCAGTTTGGTAAATTTGTTAATGTGCTATTCTAATCATTTATATTCTTCCTGATGGTGTGTGTAAGCTTGTTATTTCAGCTATTGAGAGAAGTATGTTGAAGTCTCATTTTGATATGGAGTGTTTATTTCACCTTCCACTTCTATCAGTGTTTCTTTTATGTATTTCGAAGCTGTATTACTGGTTGCATACAGATTAGAGTTGTGATATCAAGTAGGCTGATCATTTTTTCACAGTTAATAACTTCCTTTTTTATCTGTAGTAACACATCTTGCTTTAAAATCTACTTTGCCTGATTTTAGTATAACTATGTTACCTCTCTTTTGGTTTGTATTTATAGTTTTTTTTTTTTATTCCTTTACATTCAGATTTTTTAGGGCCTTGTATTTCTGGGGGTTTTTGGTAACAATTTTATTGAGATATAATTGACATACCATACCCTTCACCCATTTCAAATATAAAAGTCAATAATTTTAGTATATTCACAGTTGTGCAACTATAACCATAATCTATTTTAGAATGTTTTAATTACCCCAGAATGAAACCCCATACCCTTTAGCTATCATCTGCATTGACCCTCATTCTTCCTAGCCCTAAGGAACCACTACTCTACTTTCTGTCTCTATAAATTTGTCTATTCTGGACATTTCCTATATAGGGAATTGTACAATATGTCATCCTTTGTTATTGACTACTTTTATTTAGTGTTATGTTTTCAGTGTTCATCCATGTTGCAGTGTGTATACTGATATTCCATTTATTTTTATTGTCAAAATGTATTCCATAGTATGGGTATTTTCCATTTCTACCTTTTGGCAATTATGAATAATGCTTATATGTGCAAATTTTTTGTGGATATATGTTCTTCTCTTTGGTATATACCTGAAGTAGAATTCTTGAGTCAAATGATAACTGTGTTTAATTTTTTAGAAACTGCCAGACTATTTTCCAAAGTGACTGTATCATTTTACATTCCCAGCAACAGTGTGTGATGCTTTGATTTCTTCATATCCTCAACAATACTTTTCATTATCTCGCTTCTTCTTTATAACCATCTTTGTGGGTATGAAGTGGCTTCTCAGTATGATTTTGATTAGCATTTCTCTCTTGACTAATGATCCTGGGCATGCTTTCATGTGTTTATTGGCTATTTGTGTATCTTCTTTGGAAAAATATCTGTTCAGATCTCTTGCCCATTTTTAATTGGGTTCTTTGTCTTTTTTAAATTAAGTTCTGAGAATTCTTTATATAGGCTAGAGACAAATCTCTTACGAGATATATGTTTTACAAAAATTTTCTCCCATTCTATGAGTTGCCTTTTGTATCTTCGTAGTATTCTTTGAAGCACGAAAGTTTGAATTTTGATGAAGTCTAATTTGTCCATATTTCCTTTGGTGCTTACACTTTTGGTTTTATATTTAAGAAATCATTGCCAAATCCAAGATCACAAAGATGTATGTCTATGCTTTTCTAACAGCTTTGTAGTTTAAGTTTTTACATTTAGGTCTTTGATACATTTTGAATTAATTTTGTATATGGTATGATGTAAAGGTCCAACTTTATTCTTTTGCCTGTGGCTATCCAGCTTTCTCAGCACATTTGTTGAAAAGATGATTCTTTCTCCATTTATGTGTGTTGGCACCTTTGCCAAAAATCAATTAGCTGTAAATGTGAGGGTTTATTTTCAGATTCCCTGTTCTATGCCATTGATCTATATGTCTGTTCTTATGTTAGTACCATATTGTCTTGATTACTGTTGCTCCAAACTAAGTTTTGAAATTGTGAAGTGCAAGTCCTCTAGCTTTGTTCTTCTTGTTCAAAATTGTTTAGCTACTGTGGGCCTCTTGAATTTCCATATGAATTTTAGGTTCAGTTTGTCAAACTATACAAAAAATTAAGGTGAAATTTTGCCATCTTAACAATATTGAATCTTCTGCTCCATGAACATGGGATATCTTTTCATTTATTTAAGTATTCTTTAATTTATGTCAACAATGTTTTGAAAATTTTAGAGTATACATTTTATTGACTTTATTCCAAAATATTTTATTTTTATGCCATTTTAAATGGTATTGTTTTCTTGATCTTGTTTTCGTGTTGCTTGGTGGCATTGTATAGGAATACAATCGATATCTGTGTATCTATTTTGGTATCCTACAAAGTTGCTGAACTTATTTATTAGTTTTCATAGTTTTTTAGTGGATTTCTTAGTCCTTTTTTGGTACAAGATCATATTAACTTAAAATAAAGACACTTTTGCTTTTTTCTTTCCAATCTGGATGTATGTTATTTTACTTTCTTGCCTAATTGCCCTGGCTATCATCTTTAGTAAAATGTTGAATAAAAGTGGTGAGAGCAGACCTCTTTGTCTTGCTACTGATTATAGGGGAAAAAGTCAGTCTTTTACCATATTGGATTTTTCTTAGCTAAATACTCAACTTTAGTAATAACCCTCTACTATTTACTCTGTTACTTTATTACTACTATTTATTCTACTATTGCTATTTAGTAATAACTCTCTACTCCCTTGCTCATCCCTAACATCAACCAAGAGAATTCTGAATTATTGTTCTGCCATTTAGGCTTTCTCACCTCAGTGTTTGGTTTAAAATGAAATTTCCAGAGTTAATGATTTTGTTTATTATTGGTGTTATTTTACATTTAGTGCAGTTCTTCAGTTCAGATATATATTTTATATATGACTATGATGTGATTCTATCAAAAATCTGCAGGGAAAAATCATTCTGAAATCTTACTTAAATTTTTTTGTGAGAGTAGTATGAACTACAATAGTCTTTTTGATTTTATAAATTAAGAAAGATAACTTAAGATAATTGATAATTTTTTTTAAAGATTATTTATTTACTTATTTGACAGAGAGAGATCACAAGTAGGCAGAGAGGTGGGCAGAGAGAGAGGAGGAGGCAGGCTCCCTGCTGAGCAGAGAGCCCGATGCGGGCCTCGATCCCAGGACCCTGAGACCATGACCTGAGCCGCAGGCAGAGGCTTAACCACTGAGCCACCCAGGTGCCCGATAATTTTTTTAAAAAAAATTAATGAGATGGGCACCTGGGTGGCTTAGTTAGTTAAGCATCAGCCTTCTGCTCAGGTCATGATCCCAGGGTCCCAGGATGGAGTCCCCCATTGGACTCCATGCTCAACAGGGAATCTGCTTCTCTCTCTGCCTCTCCCCCTCCTGTGCTTGCATGTACTCTCTCTCTCTCTCTCTCAAAAATAAATAAATAAAATATTTTAAAAATAAATAAAACATTAAAAAATTAATGAGAACAACCAAACAAGATTGCTTTGTATGTGTCAGACATTTTTAAAAACATTTTTAATTGTTCAAGTCTCATGAATTATGTAGGTATATAGTAATTATTATCCCATATCAAAGATGAGGAAACTGAACCACATGGATATAAAATAATTTACACAAGAAACATAGCTAAGAAGAAGTAGAGGTAAGATTTGAGCCCACGAAGTCTGATTTTAGAGACTGTGTTTTTGATTGCCAAATGAGGATAGGCAAATAAATTACTTAGCAGAGCATGTTAGGTAGCAAATGCTCAGTAATTAGAAGTTATAATTGTTATTTGCTTATTGTTTCAAATGTAGCTTAGTATTATTCTTCAGAATTATAATACTGATTTTTTTAGGATTATTTCTTTAGAAACATGTCTCTGTGATTCACAATGCTGCACCAATCCAGACACATGAAAAGAGTAATTAAAATGTTCCTCACTAATGAGCACTCAAAAACAGGAAAACTTAAATAAATATTCAGAATTATAACACTGTGTTTTATTTATTTAGCAAACATTTGTTGAATTGCCATTATGTTCAGATCACAGGAGTGGTCTCTGGGATTAAAGAAGTAGAAGAAATTATAGTTGAAAAACACAGGTTTGAACTGTGTGGGCCCACTTATACCCAGATTTTTTCCATAAATACAGTACAGTACTGTAGATGTAGTTTCTCTTCCTTATGATTCTTTGTTTCTTTGTTTCTTTGTTTCTTTGTTTCTGTCTTTCTTTTTAAGATTTCATTTATTTATTTGAGAGAGAGCATGAGCTGGGGGGAGGGGCATAGGAGAGACTCCCTGCTGAATAGGGAGCCCTTTGCAGGGCTTGATCCCATGACCCTGGAATCATGACCTGAGCCAAAGGCAGATACTTAACTGACTGAGCCACCCAGGCACTCCATCTTCCTTATGATTTTCTTAATAATGTTTTCCTTTCTTTAGCTTACTTTGCTGTAAGAGTACAATGTATAATACATACAAAATATATGTTAATCAACTCTTTATGTTAATGGTAAGGTTTCTGGTCAACAGTAGGCTATTAGTAGTTAAGTTTTGGGGGAATCAAAAGTTATACATGGATTTTCAACTGCACAGAGAGTTAGCACCCCTAACCCTACATTGTTCAAGGGTCAACTATAATATGATAAGGATTACAGAGGAGTGCACAACTACCTAAGAGAATAAATGGAAGAAGGGGGATGCTGAGTGTAGCTTGCCCATGGAACTGCTGGATTTGATGCTGTAAATGAGAAGTGTGGTACTGAAGTATTTGGGGTGTTAGTGCCCTGCAATGGTTAAGGAATTGAAGAAATTGGCATGCCTGGGTTCAAATTCCAACATTATCACTGAGTAAGTAGCTGGTTGATTGGAAAAAATGCTGTGACCTTCTACAAATTTCCTTTTTAATTTTAGAATGGGAATAATATTGCCTACTTCAAAATGTTTAATAAGAATTAAATTATATTATACATTACTAAACATGATATATGGCAGAAAGACAATGGTCCATAAATAGAGAATTTTGTGGAGTGATGGAAACGATTTAGGTGATGGTTACAGGGGAATATACATTTACCAAAACACATTGAACTCAGCACTTAGTTGTACTGAATTATATGGAAATTACCTAAATAGTTTTGATTTTAAAAATCACCAATTACCCCTAACAAAATTCTTAGGCTTGATGACTTTCTTTTTTAATAAGTTTTTTAAAACATCTTTCAAAGTGGCATCAGACTTGTTAGCCTGTCTTCAGTATCTAATGACTCTCCAAAAGTCCCCAAAGATAGTTATCCTATAGTTCAGAGCTAAGAGGAAATATTCTGTGTCTAAGAAGACTTTGCATTTCATAATATTCCTGTACTGTGATGGTGTTTTTGGCTAAGACTACCATTTAAATAGGTAAACACTGAGTAAAGCAGATTGTCTTCCATTATGTGAATGACTCTAATGCAGTCAGTTGAAGGCCTGGGTAGAACAGAAAGATCAGCGTCTCCCAAGCAAGAGAGAATTCTCCAGCACACTACCTTTGAACATGAACTGTCTTGGGTCTTCAGCCTGCTGGCCAACCCTTTAGATTTTAGACTTGCTAGCCTCATAATCACGTGAACCAAATCCTTATAATAAATCTCTCTCTTTTAATTTATACATTTTATTGGTTTTTTTTTCCTTTGGAAAACACTAACACATATGCTAAATGAAATTATGCAGTGAGATCCTTTTCTTTGTAGTGGGTCAGTCCCTTGTGGGATTCTTAGATGTATAGCTTCTTGTAAAGAAGCACTTTCTAGTGAATGACTTTGATGACACTTGCTGATTTGGCACATGAACGTGAAAGGGGGAAATGGAATATTTAAATTTATCATGTGTGTTTAGTGCCAGATACTCTAATAGAGTCATTATATAAAAGGTCAATCCCAGGATAAAATCATATAAATTAAGTACTATCAAATCTATACTATTAAATTGTGTCTTTTCTTTTCTTTTGCTGATTTTGAAAAGCATAGAAGTTAAATTATTATAGAGACAATAAATCCTGGGTAATTTTGTCCTTGTTTCTTAAGTTGACTCCTCCTTGGGACAGCTCTCCAAGGAACAAATTAGTAAAAAGTTTTAAAATTCTTAAGCTAAAGAACTCTATTAGTCATAAAGTCCATGATAAATTTACTACTGCTTTAAAAACAACAACAAAACTTCATTTAAAAATATGTGCCCATTGGGGCACGTGGGTGGCTCAGTCAGTTAATTGTCCAACTCTTGATTTCGGCTCATGTCATGATCTCAGGGTCGTGAGATGGAGCCCTGTGTTAGGCTCTGCGCTGGGTGTGGAGCCTGCTTAAGATTCTCTCTTCTCTCTCCCTCTGCCACCCCTCTAAAAAAAAATATATATATATATATATATTTATATATTTATATATGTATGTGTGTATGTATGTGTGTGTATGTGTATATATATATATAACATATGTATGAATGGATATATGTATGAATATATATATATGCCCACTGAAGAATTATTTCAGCAGACACTTTAATGTAAAAGCTGAGTACAAGTAAACATAATGGACTTCCACAGTGCTTTGCACACAGTCCTCAAATATTTGATGACTAAATGAATGGATCAATAAGAGAGCAACATGTAGAGAGCTGCAGATGCAATTTATTATAAACATGCAACTTTAAAACCAGGAATTGGCGATATGCAGGGAGTAACCTCTCATGGGAAACCACTGAGACCTGCACCTCATATAGGGCTTGGCAAAAACACACAGGGTTAAATGTTTGCAAACTGAATCATTAAATGTAATATCTGTGTGGGAAATACAATTTTTTTCAATGTTTGTGATAGGAAACTGACTTCTAGTTGAAATCGCTTTGTAATAAGCCTCTCTGGCACTTTCAGACCAAAATTTATGGAGTCCAGTTAGTTTTCCCTCTACCGAGCTGCACCCTGCAGAGACAGGAGCTGCAGGGCCTCTGTCGCAGGAGCTCCTTTGGTGATTCACTGAGCCGCGCTGCTGAGATCTCGGCCCGCAGACAGTCGGGGGGGCTTGTTAAATACAGAGTCTGGTTCAGTAGGTCTGGGTGGGGCTGAGACTCTGCACATCCAGCAAGCTCCTAGGTGATGCCCAGATGGGGTCCGTGGAACACACTCGGGGCAGCAAGGTTGTAGGGGAAGAGGGAGATTCCCGGATAAACGGGCAGACGGAGCAGGTAGGGGTGATGGGAAACAGTGGAGAAGACCGGTTATGTGACCACACATGAGCCACTTAACTTTTCTGACTCCAAATGGTCTCATGGGGAGAATGGGTATAATAATGATGATGATGATGATGGCAGGATAATAACACGTCATGGGCTCCTTAGAAGAATTAATGCACGACTTAAGGTAAAAATCGAGGCATACGCTGCATACATGGCCTTTGCTCTGCAGATGCTTGCTGACCCAATGGCAAGCACAGGTCATGTGCTTCCCGTACGTCCAAGGAGTCCACTCGTCATCCCTCTTCGTGCCAAGCCGGTGCTTCCCACTGCACAGGGGCTCAGGCCGCGTTTGCTCAGTGCAGTCAGCAGCAGAGACAGGGACACCTGGACGATGGCTCCTGGGGCCCCAACAGGAGAGCCTCATCCCAGAGAAAAGAGGTAACTCTGAGGCCTTGGGGAACTTCCAGGCTCCTCTGAGCCAGCAGTGGGAGACAGAACCAGCCAGTGAAAGGATGGTGTTAGGATAGCTGATCTTTCATACCCTTCAATATAAATTGTGTCCAAAATCACCTACCTTCAATTCAAGGCCAGCCACATCCAGGAGGGTGACTCAGCTGCTCTGGGCACAGCCCACAGGGGGTGAGATTAGTGCCTTGGAGACCCAAGGCATCGTCCCGATTCTCTGACTCTGGCCCCAGCCACCCGTGTTGCCCTGGACGATGCTCTGCTGAAGGAGAGGTGAGGGTCTTGTGAACAGCTTGGAGAGACCCCCCACAAAACTCCCAAGCAGCACAGCAGGAATGCAGGTGGAGGACCCTGAGAATGACCCGCCACTTCACTTAAATCAACATCTCGTTTCGGTAAGCAGTCAGACTGGACTCTGTCAGTGCCTTGAGAAAGCCTAGTTTCATCAACTTTCAGCAAAAATCTACAGTAAATCACTTAATATTTGCTAAAAGAAATTAGATACTATTGAAATCTGATCAAAGTATTTAGACTCAGTACTTTTAATAGGTGTTCTTTCTTTCCCTCTCATAATCTATTGATCCCAGGAGAAAAAAAGAAGCTGGTGTCATCTTACTGAAGGATTCCATTAAATATAATCTGGAGTCAGATGGGTAGCCACGCTTTTCTTCTTTATTGACTGAGCAAGTAATTGCTTCCATTGAATTTCACACCATAGTTTTAAAAATTCATTGTCACATTTCTAAATTAAGATTGCACAAATTTTCATGGAATGGTTTTAATTTGTAAGGTCATAATTGACAGGTAATTTCCATAACTATTTTCTTTTGATTAGAATTTCTTACACGTATATCACACACACATATTTGCTATGCCAGGTTAGGTAAGTTTTAGGCTAGAATAATCCATTATATTGATATATTTTTTATAACCTTGGGGAAAAATATTTCATGAACAATATAAGGTAGTTTGCAACATTTAAAAAAGTTTTTAATTCCAGTAAGTTAACATTCAGTGTTATATTAACTTCGAGTGTATGATATAGTATCTCAACGATTCCATACATTACCCTGTGTTCTCCATGACAAGTGCCCTCCTTATTCCCCATCACCTACTACACCCATTCCCTCCACCACTCCCTCTGCTAATCATCAGTCTGCTGTCTATAGTTAAGAGTGTGTTTCTTCAAGATGGGATCGGGAAGGAGACAAACCATAAGAGATTCTTAATCTCATGAAACAAACAGGGTTACTAGGGGGAGGGGGGGGACGAATAGGGTGGATGGGTTATGGACACTGGGGAGGGTTTGTGCTATGGTGAGTTCTGTGAAAGGTGTAAGCCTGATGATTCACAGAACTGTACCCCTGGGGCAAATAATGATTTTTAAAAAGAGAGAGAAAGTTAAAAAAAAAAAAAAGAGTGTGTTTCTTGGTTTTGTCTTTTACTCTATCTTTTTTTTTTAACATTTCCTGTTTTGTTTTGTTTTTCAAATTCCACATATGGGTGAAATCATATGGTATTTGTCTTTCTCTGACTGATTTATTTCACTTAGCATTATACTCACTAGTTCCATCAATGTCAATTGCAAATGGCAAGATTTCACTCTTTTTTATAGCTGAATACTATTGTTATACATATATACATATATATGCCATTTATTTTTTTATTAACATATTACGTATTATTTGTTTCACTGGTACAGGTCTCTGAGTCATCACACAATTCACAGTACTCACCATAGCACATACCCTCCCCAATGTCCATCACACAGCCACCCCATCCCTCCCACCCTCCTCCTCTCCAGCAACCCTCAGTTTGTTTCCTGAGATTAAGAGTCTCATGGTTTGTCTCCCTCTCTGCTTTGTCTTGTTTCATTTTTCTCTCCCTTCCCCTATGATCCACTGTCTTGTTTCTCAAATTCCTCTTATGAGTGAGATCATATGATAATTGTCTTTTTCTGATTGACTTATTTCACTTAGCATAATACCTTCTAGTTACATCCACATCAAGGCAAATGGCAAGATTTTGTGGTTTTTTATGGCTGCATAATATTCCATTGTGTATATATACCACATCTTCTTTATCCATTCATCTGTTGATGGACATCTAGGTTCTTTCCATAGTTTGGCTATTGTGGACATTGCTGCTATAAACATTGAGGTGCATGTAGCCCTTTGGATTACTACATTAGTATCTTTAGGGTAAATACCCAGTAGTGCAATTGCTGGGTCGTAGGGTAGCTCTATTTTCAACTTTTTGAGGAACCTCCATACTGTTTTCCAGATGGCTGCCCCAGCTTACATTCCCACCAACAGTGTAGGAGGGTTCCCCTTTCTCCACATCCTCGCCAATATCTGTCGTTTCCTGACTTGTTAATTTTGGCCATTCTGACTGGTGTGAGGTAGTATCTCACTGTGGTTTTGATTTGTATTTCCCTGATGCCAGGTGATGTTGAGCACTTTCTCATGTGTCTGTTGCCCATTTGGATGTCTTCTTTGTGGAAATGTCTGTTCATGTCTTCTGCCCATTTCTTGACTAGATTATTTGTTTTATGGGTGATGAGTTTGATAAGTTCTTTATAGATTTTGGACATAAGCCCTTTATCTGATATGTCATTTGCAAATATCTTCTCCCATTCTGTCAGCTGTCATTTGGTTTTGTTGACTGTTTCCTTTGCTGTGCAAAAGCTTCAGATCTTGATGAAATCCCAATAGTTCATTTTGCCCTTGTTTCCCTTGCCTTTGGTGATGTTTCTAGGAAGAACTTACTGCACCTGAGGTCAAAGAGGTTGCTGCCTGTGTTCTCCTCAAGGATTTTAATGGATTCCTGTCTCACATTGAGGTCTTTCATCCATTTTGAGTCTTTTTTTGTGTGTGGTGTAAGGAAATGGTCCAGTTTCATTCTTCTGCATGTGGCTGTCCAATTTTCCCAACACCATTTGTTGACGAGACTGTCTTTTTTCCGTTGGACATTCTTTCCCGCTTTGTCGAAGATTTGTTGACCATAGAGTTGAGGGTCCACTTCTGGGCTCTCCATTCTGTTCCATTGATCTATGTATCTGTTTTTGTGCCAGTACCATACTGTCTAGATGATTACAGCTTTGTAATAGAGCTTGAAGTCTGGAATTGTGATGCCACCAACTTTGGTTTTCTTTTTCAATATTCCTCTGGCTATTTGGGGTTTTTTCTGGTTCCATATAAATTTTAGGATTATTTGTTCCATTTCTTTGAAAAAAGTTGATGGTATTTTGATAGGGATTGCATTAAATGTGTAGATTTTTCTAGGTAACATAGACATTTTCACAGTATTTGTTCTTCCAATCCATAAGCATGGAATGTTTTTCCATTTCTTTGTGTCTTCCTCAATTTATTTCATGAGTGTTCTCTAGTTTTCTGAGTACAGATTCTTTGCCTCTTTGGGTAGATTTATTCCTAGATATCTTATGGTTTTGGGTATGCCACTTCTTCTTTATCCACATATCTACTGATGGACAGTTGGGCTTCCTCCATATCTGCTATTATAAATAATGTTGCCAAAAACATAGGGGTGCATGTATCCCTTTGAATTAGTGCTTTGTATTCTTTGAGTAAATACCCAGTAGTTCGATTTCTCGTTGGTTAGTTCTATTTTTAACTTTTTGAGGAACCTCCATAATGTTTTCCGCAGTGGCCATGCCAGTTTACATTCCCACCAACTGTGCATGAGGGTTTCTTTTTCACCACATCCTTGCCAACACTTGTTGTGTCTTGTGTTGCTGATTTTAGCCATTCTGACAGAAGTGAGGTGGTATCTCATGGTAGTTTTGATTTGCATTTCCATGATTATAAGTGGTATTGATCATCTTTTCATGTGTCTGTTAGCCATCTGGATGTATTCTTTGTAGAAATGTCTGTTCATGTCTTCTGCCCACTTTTTAATTGGATTACTTGTTTTTTGAGTGTTGGGTTGTATCATTTCTTTATGTATTTTGGATGCTAGCCCTTTATCAGTTATGCCATTTGCAAATATTTTCTTGCATTTAGAGGTTGCCTTTTAGTTTTGTTGATTGTTTCCTTTCCAGTGCAGAAGCTTTATTTGAGGGTGCCTGGGTGGCTCAGTGGGTTAAAGCCTCTGCCTTCGGCTCAGGTCATGATCTCAGGGTCCTGGGATCGAGGCCCGCATCGGGCTCTCTGCTCAGCGGGGAGTCTGCTTCCTCCTCTCTCTCTGCCTGCCTCTCTGCCTACTTGTGATCTCTGTCAAATAAGTAAATTAAAAAAAAAAATCTTTTTTAAAAAAAAAGAAGCTTTATTTGATGTAGTCCTAATTGTTTATTTTTTATTTTGTTTCCCTTGTCTTAGGGGACCTATCTAGAAAAAAAAATGCTATACCCAATGTCAAAAAAGTTATTGTCTATGTTCTCTTCTAGGATTTTTATGGTTTCAGATCTCACATTTAGGTCTTTAATCCATTTTGAATTTATTTTTGTGTGTAGTGTAAGAAAGGGACCCAGTTTCATTCTTTTGCATGTTACTGTGTGTAACTTCTATTAATTTTTCTTCAGGCTTTGCTTAAGAATTGGTTATGTCACAACTCAGATGGATCTAGTTACTGATAATCTTACAGAATCTGCATCTTAATACCTCTTAGAAGATCAAGGACAGTTGTGATGATGGTGTCTTTAGGGAGAATGTTTTTTAAAAATATTTATTGATTTATTTTAATGAGAGAGAGAGCATACTGTCACATGAGTGGGGATGGGAGGAGGATCAGAGGGAGAGAAACTCAAGCAGACTCCCCACTCAGCACAGAGCCTGCTGGGGTGGTGGTGGGGTTGGAGGTGGAGGTGAGGGGGCTTGATCCCACAACCTTGAGATCATCACCTGAGCCAAAAAAAAGAGCCAGATACTTAACCAAATGGGCCACCCAGGCACCCTGAGAAAATATTTTTAATGGCGTCAAACACAGATATAGTTGGCCTCTCTTCTTTCATTTTTACTTTTATCTAAATGATTTGAAGCGTTATGGTCTGAGAATATGCAGGGAATAATCTTAATCTTTTGGTATTGATTGAATACTGATTTGTGACCCAGTATGTGGTCTATTCTGGAAAAAGTTTCGTGTGTGCTCGAGAAGAATGAGTATTCTGTTGTTTTAGAGTGAAATGTTCTCTATATATCTATGAGGTCCATCTTGTCCAGTATGTCATTCAAAACTCTTGTTTCTTTGTTGATTTTTCCCTTAGATGACCTGTCTTGCTGAGAGTGGAGTGTTGAGGTCTCCTACTATTAGTGTATTATTATCACTTGTCTCTATTTTGGTTAACAGTTGGCTTATGTAGTTTGCTGCTTCCATGTTGGGGGCATAAATGTTTACAACTGTTAGATCCTCTTGTTGCATAGACCTTTAAGCATGATATAGTATCCTTCTGTATCTCTAGCTACAGTCTTTAGCTTAAAATCTAATTTGTCTGTTATGAGAATTACTACCCCAGCTTTCTTTTGAGGTCCATTGGCATGAAAAATTGTTCTCCATCCCTTCGCTTTCAGTCTGGATGTATCTTTAGGTTCAAAACGAGTCTCTTATTGACAGCATATGGATGGGTCCTATCTTTTTATCCAATCTGCAGCCCTGTGCCATTTTATGGGAGCATTGAGGCTGTTCACGTTGAGAGTGATTATTGAAAGATATGTTTTAATTGTCATCATGTTGCCTATGAAGTCCTTGTTTCTATAGATTGTCTCTGTAAATTTCTGTTCCATATCATTCTTAGGATCTTTCTCCTTTTATAGAATCCCCCCTTAATATTTCTTGCAGAACTAGCTTGGTGATTACATATTCTTTCAGTTTCTGCTGGTCTTGGAAGCTCCTTATCTGTCCATCCATTCTGAATGACAGCCTTGCTGGATAAAGTATCCTTGGCTGGATGTTCTTTTCATTTGGTACCCTGAATAAGTCTCACAAGCCCTTTCTGGCTTGCCAGGTCTCTATGGACAGGTCTGACATTATTCTTATGGTCCTCCCTCTGAACCTAAGAAATCTCTTCCCTTTCACCATTTTCAAGATTGTTTCCTTGGACCTGAGATTTGCGAATTGTACTATTATATGTCGTGGCATTGGTCTGCTCTCATTGATCTTAGAAGGGGTCCTCTCTGCCTCTTGGACATGAATGTTTGTTTCCTTCCTCAGATTAGGGAAGTTCTGAGCTATGATTTGATACTGTTTTTTAGTGTCCTGGATACATGCCACCTACTATTGAAATCAAAAATATAAATTGTCTTCTGTAATATGATGACATACTTCTGTTAATACCTAGAAACATCCTAAACAGACAACAGGTCCAAGTTTTTTGTTTTTTGTTGTTTTTTGTTTTGTTTTGTTTTGTTTGCTAAAGGGAGTATCTATAAAATCAAAATCAACATTTTTGACAAAGGTTCTCAACATTCAATTGACTTATAGTCAGTAAGTGGTTCTATCCTGTGGATCAGTTACCAAGGACTATGATTTGTGGTCATTTAATCCTTGGAAGATCCACCAGGAAGCAAAGCTAGGGCAGTTTTTAGATATTTTAGGGGATTTATCTATGGTTGTGTATGTGATTTTAAAGCATGAGGGATTTTTATTTTTAATATCTTAAATAATGTTGGGCCTGCTCTATGGACTGTATCAGGCATCCCCAGCCCATTTGTTTATGTATTGAAGCAGACACAGAACTTCTTCCTTAAGAAAACACTGGCTCTATCCATCAGTGTTCTCTAGGTCCACTTAACCCTCACTTCTTCATGTTCAAAAGAGGATTCTCACTTTGTCTCCACCTGGTTGGTTATAAAGAATAAGGAATATCCTCCAACATGGAAGTTCTCACCAGAGACTGTAACCTTAGAACTCTCTGCCATCAAATGCTCAGTTCTGAGAAATAATGTTTATTGTTATTATTCCTTAGCCTTCATGACATTGCATTTATTTTATCTGTTCATTTGGTATCTGCGTTCCCTCAATACCGTATCATTCACTGCCATCTGCTTTGTGGCTATCACGTTAGAGGTGCTCCAGAAAATTCAGGCAATACTTGAATAAGTATAAACTGAAGAATATGTAATCCATCTATTCCTGTATATATTAGAAATTTTACTCTTGTATCAAGATGTTCAGCTCATCCTAGACCACACACCACTTGAGGCCCCTCATAGAATTGCCTTTAACATGTTGTGTCTCAGCACTGTTCTTGTCCTCACTAAGTGACATTGTAAAAAACAGCCATGTGAAATTCTTCTTTGTAACTCTAGGTTTAGGGATGGAGTTACAGCCATCACCTATACATCATCAAATGACTTCTTTATGCAAACACAAAAGCTAAACTCCTCTCCTGAGTTACAGATTTGTTTCTAAATGATGGATAAGTTTCTTTGCTAGTCAGATTTGTGCCCTTGATGAGCTATTTGGTCTTATATACTATGCTTCTTACTATGCTCTTAACTAATCTTACTCTTAGGCTTATTTTTTCCCTCAGTAATTTATTTTATGTGATTTTCATGTATTTTTTCGCATGCTGTCCACTTTGTGGAAAGAAAGGACAAGAAATAAATAAGCAAAGCACCAACTTGATAGTTTGGTCCCTCTGAACACAACCAGGATAGGAAATATACATGTCAGATATACATGAATGGTAATCACTCTTAGGGACAGTATCTCTCACCTGATGCAAATGTTAACACAGTCATCATTTGAAGGGACAGTACTTTACAGATGTGACTGTGATTTATACTTCCTTATCTTCCTTCGATAGGATCTTCCCCATTTTCTCTCTGTAGGTCCCATCCATTCTCCAAGATCCAGTTCAACTTCTACTTCCTCCCGAGAGCATGTTCATGCCTCCCCATCCTTCCTTAGTACTTTCGTAAAGCATACTGTACACACATCAGTAACCAAACTAGTCATGTGCTTTTATTTCCTGTATTAATATCTTGACCCATAAGCTTGGTGTTGATTTTCAGGTCTGCAGGCATGGCCTCTGAACTCAGACTGTCCATTTTTTTAGGAAAAGTGCTAAGCTTTATGGAACACCTACTTTTCCCTAAGGGTTTAGTATAGGTCACTGTATAAACCAGGCAATCATTACATTATCTCTGTATTAATTAATTAATTTTATTTGAGCTTCATTTACCCTGCCATGTGTTATAAAGAGCATTTGGCTGTGAAAAGAGAATCCTGGGTTCTGGACCTCACACTAAAGTAACCAGCTACCTGGGCTTTTGTAGGGGCCGAACCTCTCTGGGTCTTAGTTTCTAAATCTAACTAAAAATTTTTCAGTGATTTTTTTTCTCTTCTAGCTCCAAAATTTCACAAGTGTCTAGTACTATTGTTTTCAATTTCAATAACCTACTAACCATTATTATGATGAATAACTTAAGTCTCCATTGCAACCAGTACTATTACCCCAATTCAAAATTGTTAATATATTAAAATAGAGTTTAGGGTGCCTGGGTGGCTCAGTCGGTTAAGCCTCTGCCTTCAGCTCAGGTCATGATCTCAGGGCCCTGGGATTGAGTCCTGCATCGAGCTCCCTGCTCAGCAGGGAGCCTGCTTCCCCCTCTTTCCCTGCCTGCCTCTCTGCCTACTTGTCATCTCTCTCTCTGTCAAATAAATAAATAAAATATTTTTAAAAATTTTTAAAAAATAAAATAGAGTTTATATTTTAATAGCACTCTGAAGTTTTCATTGAACACTTAGCTTGGAATATTTACATGTAGGTACTAAATGGGCCGACTCCAAATGCATGAAAAGTTACTTTTTTAAATGTTTGGGTTATTTAGTGACCTCAAAATTGACTTTAATGTCTTTCTGCTGATCTTAGTATTCATCTTTACTATTGACAATTTTTATTTTTTTTTTATTTATTTTTTATTTTTTTATTTTTTTTATTTTTTTAAAGATTTTATTTATTTATTTGACACAGAGAGAGAGATTACAAGTAGGCAGAGAGGCAGGCAGAGAGAGAGGAGAGAGGAGAAAGCAGGCTTCCCGCTGAGCAGAGAGCCCGATGTGGGCCTCGATCCCAGGACCCTGGGATCATGACCTGAGCCGAAGGCAGTGGCTTTAACCCACTGAGCCACCCAGGCGCCCTATTGACAATTTTTATAAAAGATGGAGGTTTAAGGAAGATGATATATATGTGTGTGTGCATGTGTGTGTATTATATATGTATATATAATACACACATGTATATATATATATATATATGGTCTTCACTTGTGTTTCAAAAGTGACAGATGCTGCATTTTAAAATCAATAATATGACAGGTTTAATCTGAGTGAACCTCAAGGGTACACTGATGTGAAGCTATTGCATTTCTCATACTTGAGGTTGTGAGCCATTCTAAAGAAAAACAAAGTATTGGTAAGACCATGTCTTGTCTTCTATCCAAAGGTCACATCCTTTACCAGTTGTTCTCACATTAAATATAATTCTGAACTGCTATGAGATCTGAGAAATAAATTGAACATTTGAAACGTTCTTTCTTCAGCTTTTTGGGTAATTGATTTTAGGATCAAAGAGACAGAGTAGCTGGTGGGCATTACTCAGAATTGTTCACCCCTCTCTGACTTTCATGATCTCATCATGTTTTGTATTTTGTAATAACAATAGCATGTTCCTAATCCATGCAAAGCACAGAGACTCTGGCAACCAAAATCCCACTTGACTCCACCTTCTTTAGCAGCAAACAAATCCCTCTTGTGATGATAGCACTTTGTTTTTGTCCCAGCAATTCAGGCACCCACACCAGGTGAAATCACTGTTTATAAACCTTTCTCAGTCCGCCACTACTTGTGAAACCCTGTCAAACCACCTGTCATTTTTCCGTGACACCATCTGTCCGCATGCACAGCCCATGCTTATTGTACATGTGCATACACGGTTATGGGGGAAAGAGGGCTGCACGAGCAGTAGCGCACGTTAAATTTCTGCTCCCTTTTCTCAATTCAGTATCCTTCACATTGCAGGAATCCCTCTGTATAATACACACCCAAAGGGGAATTATTTAGCATCTGCCTGAAAACTTCCAGGAAGAGGCATCTCACTCTTATGCAAGAAGACACGTTTTATTCTAACAATTGAATTGTCAGAAAGGTTTTCCCTACACTGAGGGGAATCAACCCTCACTATAATGTGTACCTGTGGGCCCTGTGCTTCCACCTGAGAGCCTGTTAGGTGTCCGACAGTGGCCACCATGCTTCTTCTCTAACCACCTCTTTTATAAGCCAGACACCTCATTTTTTTCCAGTTTGTCCCTCCTTTGCCAGGTTTCTCATGCAGTTATCTTTCTGATGACATTGCTTGGCTAGTCTTCAGATTATCTGCTTTCCCCATTTAAATACAGCACCTAGAATCTGAAATGGCTTTTTAAAAAAATAATGTTCAATTAGCCAGCATATAGCACATCAGCAGTTTTTGCTGTAGTGTTCAATGATTCATCAGTTGCATATAACGCCCAGTGCTCATCACCACACATGCCCTTCTTAATGCCCATCACCTGGTCACCCCATCCCCCCACACCCCCCTTCTGTAACCCTCAGTTTGGTTCCCGGAGTCCATGAGTCTCTCATGGTTTGTCTCCCACTCCAATTTTTCCCATTCAGTTTTCCCTTTCTTCCCCTGTGGTCCTCCATGCTATTCCTTATGTTCCACATATGAGTGAAACCATACTTCTCCACTTGACTTACTGAAATGGCTTTTTGAACTGTAGTTTGGTAAGTTCAGGATAGGGAGATACTATTTACTTGCCAGGCACTGGATTAATCCCATGTATCTGTAATCCACCTGGTAATAATATGTATTTTTTACATTAACAGGACTTTATGGTTCAGATGGAGATGCAGTCAACATAAACCTTTGTTCTCATTTTCTGTTACTGTAAACATTTGTTATGTCTCACCCACGATGAAATAAAACCAAATGAAAGGATCCATGTTTATTTGTATTTAGTTTCATTTCTTGATATCAGTCTGAAATTTCATATTTCCTGGAACTTCTTGTTTTTTTTCTGCTACTCATTGTCTTAATAAATTTTTTCTAGCTATCTTAATTGGCAAATTTGGTATGAATGACTCTGAATATTTATTTAAATCATTGATACACGTGTTAAGTGAGAGCAGAACTGATGTAAGTTTTGTGGCACGTCTATGGGACCTCTCTTCAAGTTGACCTCTATCTTATTCAAATTCTTGGATGTAGTTATTCCACTAGCTGTGAATTTATCTATTTTATTATCATCCAGCTCACAGTTCTCAGTCTCATCTACAGTGATATCATGAGACTCTTTGTCGTGAGACTCCTTTACCCTGCTGAAAACATTCCCCTGATGGAGACTAAGGAATTCTATCAAAATTATGGTTAGTCCTGTCGATCATATCTCAATACAGCTGAAAAAATAAATGGTTAGATAACACTCTTATTGTGTCTATTGATCATATTTCCTATCCTTAGTGGCAACACCCCCCATAATCCCTTCTAGTATTTTGCCTGTGACTCATATTATGTTTGGTGATCTCTTATTTTAGGACACACCTTTCTAATTTTAAAAAATTGGAAAAATATTAGTTTTAAGCGTTCTGGGATGTTTTCTATCAACCGTAATTTTTCTAGTGATTATGCTATCCTATAACAGTATATTACATGATAGCTGCATATTTTGAAGTATCTTTTCCCATATATAGAAAGTCCATGGAAATAAGTACCAAGAAAACCTGGAGTAAGGTGTCATCAAATTGGTAGGTTTGAACGAGAGAGGAGAAGGACAGATGGCTGGATACAGAGCATGGAGGTGAATCCAGCAAAGCTTCTTTGGCCAAAGTAGAGAATTCAAAATAGGGAAATTTTTTAAATAAGGTAAGGAGTTGAAGAAAGAGTATATAAAGGGAATGATAAGACACGCAATGGAATCCAAATTTGAATTGGTAGAAAACAAAAGGCAAAATCCCTTTTGAGGAGGGAATTTTGAAACAACATGTGGGAAAGAGTCTGTGGAAATATGTAGAGTATGTGGGATCTGTTAAAGACATTCTTTTGAGATTGGCTGAAGGCCTAGAAGCAGGCAGAGAGTGTTGAGATGGATAAAATCCATCATGGAAGATTTGGTTGTACTTGGGGCAGCTTAAATATGAAGAGAGAAGCCATAAGAGGAAAATAGAAAATTAAGGAACTTAGGACAAAGCACCTAGAGGACTAAGAAAATCAATCACTGAGGCCACTGATGGGGACAGTAGGGTGAGGCAAAGTTTTAGGAAGGGATGAAACAAAATCAGATTAGTTTTTCATTTACACACGTAATATAAAAATGTAATGGAGTATTTGGAAAAAGGAAAAGCAAAAATAAATAAACAACTCTCCCATCAATCATAATACATGTTCCTATATTTTATTATTTTAGTGTCTTTCCTATAAAATATGTGCATGCGTGGCTGGCCCTGGGGGTGGGGCTGTAGGGGAAAGTGCCAAATCCGCTGAGTGAAGTGAGAATTCTGCTAGAGAGGAAATGCCTGCCTCTTCATCATCCTCTTCAGCTGGTGGGGAACAGAAGTTCTGTCACTGGATCTGGTTTCAGTGTCTCAGACCTTGCCCCACCACGGAAAGCCCTTTTCACCTACCCCCAAAGGAGCTGGAGGGATGTTAGAAGATGGCTCTGAGAGATTCCTCTGCGAATCCGTGTTCAGTTATCAAGGGGCATCTACACTGAAACAGGTGAAAGATGATCAGCAAGTTGCTCGGATGGAAAAATTAACTGGTTTGGTAGAAGAGCTGGAAGCAGATGAGTGGCAGTTTAAACCCATCGAGCAGCTGCTGGGGTTCACACCCTCTTCTGGTTGACCTTGCCAGGATGGTCAGCTCTGGTGCACAGCAAGTGCAGGGCCAGCAAGGGACTTTTCTTGCAGCATATGCAGCCATCCAGAGATTCACAGCTCCATTGCTGAATTGTTAATTCACATCCATACTTGGTTTCTCTGTATCTATCCACAAGCAACAAATACTTAAATGTGTGATCTTGCAGGGAAATTTTTTGTTTATTTGTTTAAAAGGTATTGAGAATCAGATTAAGACAATCGGCATCAGAGAACCGGAGGTTTAGGTTTAAGAGATATTTATCAAACTTTACAGGCCAGGTAGGACACATACTGGAATTGGCCCACTAAATGACGTCTCTCCTGTCATTCATTCAGTGCCTGGAATCCTCACCAGTCAAATCCAAGATCAGGATTGGGAGTTATAAAACACAGTGTTTCTGACCTGAAACAGTTCTTCTTGCAGATGAATGTGATTTCAACTCAGGACCTGTCCAAATGAGGAATTTTAAAATGTTGGGGGTTTTTTTCTATTTTTAGGCATCTAATTCTATAGATCCTAACTTTTTCTAACCTGTTCTAAACATGCCAAATACTGGCAAAAAGAATTACTTTTTGAATGTTGAAGCACTTGTAAAAATAAATCCACGAGCAAAATCCTTTTAAACACAGAAATCCTGAGTTCATCTTGTTAGTGGGCTCAAGCAATTCTGTAGCAAATAAATCCTTCGAAAGAGCTCCAAAAATTAAAATTAAAAAAATAAAATATGTGCATATGTATAAATATATGTGTATAAATATAATATAGTAAATATATATAATTACATATAAATATATAAAATGTATATAAATTATATATAAATATAAAATAAATATAATAAATGTTTATAAATATAAAATACATGCATTTTTAGCCCTACTATCTGAATCAAATTTGCTTGGGGAGTCTTTCATCCCTTTGTGGAGTGACAGATAGATAAGTAGAGTATTAGTCAAGATTCTCTAAAGGATATATATATATAGATTTATTACAAGATATTGACTCACACTAATATGGAGGCTAAGTTCCATGATCTGCCCTCTGCAAGCCAGAAACCCAAGGAAGTCCATGGTATAGCTGGAAGGTCTGAGAGCCAGAAAGCCAATGTAAATTTCAGTCTAAATCTGAAGGCCTGAGAACCAGGAACACTGAGGGCAGGATAAGATGGTCCTGGCTCAGTTAAGGAAAGAGAGAGCAAATCCAACTTACCCCCACTCTTTGTTCTGTTCAGGCCCTCAGAGTATTGGATAATACCAACCCACATTCCGGAGGGGGGGGTCGTCTGCTTTACTCAGTCCTCCATTTCAAATGCTAATGTCTTCCAGAAACATCTTCACAGACATGTTGAAAAATAATGCTTAGCCAGCTATCTGATATCCCTGACCAGTCAAGTTGACACATAAAATTAACCATCAAAGATGATTGATAAGATAGATAGGCAGACAGACAGACAGAATTCTAAAGGATGGCCCTGCTAAGATTCCTATCCCCTGGTTATTCAGTCAAACACTTATCTAGGTGTGACTGCCATGAAGAAAATTTGCAGATTTAATTAAAGTCCTAAGTCAGTGTACCTTAACATACAGCGATTATCTAGGCGAGCCTGATCTAATCAGTTGAGACCTTCAAAAGACAGAAGAGGGAATCAAAAGGTGAAGTCAGAGAGAGTTGAAATGTGGGAAGGACTCCATTTTGAAGATGCAAGAAATCACCTGAGAAGGAATGCGGACGACCTACAGAGAACAAGGAAATGGGTACATTAGTCCTATAAGTGCAAGGAACAGAATTCTGGCAACAACCCCAATAAGCTTGTAAGCAAATTCCTTCCCAGATCCTCTAAATAAGAGTCCACACAGTCAACACATTGATTTTGACCTCATGAGACCCTAAGCAGAAAACCCACTGAGCCCCAGACTTGTGACCTACACAACTATGAGATAATAAATGAGTGTTGTTTTCAACTGCTGAGTTCGTGCCAATTAGTCACAGTGCAATATAAAACTAATATTCTCTCTATATATATGTCTACACACATACTGAGTTGTTTACAAATTTATATCCTGTTTTAGTAGCTTGTCATTATATAAAATACTGCCCATGTCTTTTGTGTTCCTACAGAGCCCTCATAAATACTATCTTTCTGGCTGCTTAGTAGTTATCAAATTCATGTATTAGAAATTGTTGAATAATTTCCCTGTCGAACGTTTAGATCCTTTCTATTCGTGTGTGTGTGTGTGTGTGTAAATGAGTATCTTCATGCATATGACTTCTAAAATATGGATTTGGGGTAATCATTGTAAGACCTAGTAGAATTCCTGGGTCAAAAGGTGAAAGGCATTTCGTAGCCCCTAATACTGTTGTATTAATGGCTAAGTCAATCTACACTGATTCTCAGCTGACGGCCCCCAGGTGTCAGTACAGTTTGCTGTGCCTGGAAATAGAACGAGAGTGAAAATGCCAGGAGATGAGTCTGGAGAAGTGGGAAGCTGCAATTGTATGCAACATACAGAGAGTTGTTTCTGTCTTTCCATGGTCTCCTGACAGTGCCGCCGTCCCGTGGCTGCTGGCTCATGTCACACTTTGTCTTTAGTTTTTATTTGATAATGTTTGGCATTTCCTCTTTAAAGTGATATTTTTCTCTTGCTTAAATTGTCACAGTTTGATATTGATCACACCCGCTTGCTGCTGAGAAAACCCAGATTAGGAAAGAACCAACATTTGCTGAGTAGGGGGTGAGGAGAATGTCAGAGTAAATGATTCATTGCAGCCTTATGTGAAAGATGAACTCGGAAGCAGACATGGAAAGTGAGCTGCTCACAAAATGACCATACTGGCGACAGATTGAGTGGGAGCGCTGTTTTGAAGAGGAAATGTAGGGGATGGAAAGTGGAAATGAGGAGGTAGAGGATGAAAAAGGAGGCATGTCTATTATATCTTTGAATGAGTGGGTCTGGATAGTATGTGTCTTAGAGAAATCATTAGAATAAATCTTAATTCCTGTTGGTCCTGGTCCTAGTTTCCTGTGGCTGACATAACAAATCACTACAAACAGGTGGTTCAGAACAACTGAAATATTCCCACAGATTTCTAGAGGCCAGAGTCTGAAATAGTCAATAGGACAATACTCCCACTGGAAACTCAAGAAGAGAATCCTTGCTTGCCTCTTCGATTCTGGCTCCACGTGTTTCTTGGCTTCCTTGGCTTGTGGCCACATAGGTCCAGTCTCTGCCTCCATCTAAATATGAACTTCCCCTCTGTGTTTTTGTTTCTTTTCTCTCTTACGAGGCTACCGGTCATTGATTTACCGAGGTAATCCAGGATGATCTCATCCCAAATTCCTTAGCCAATTACCTCTCCAAAGATCCTTTTTCCAAAAAAGGACATAGTCAAAAATTCTAGGGGTTTGGATGTGGACATATCTTTTGGGAGGCCATAATTAACTCACTACAGTCTTTAATTTACCAGAAGTACACTATTTTAGGGGGCAAAAAATTTCCTGGGAGATAACTTATAACTCATTATTAACCAGGGTAAAAAGTACTTCCAGAAAGTGGTTCAGCACTAGTCCAGCTTTCCAGTGGTCCGGTGGTGGTGGCCCCATGTCCATCTCCCCCTCTCTCTCTCTCTTTCTCTCTGTAGCTCCTTCATGACTCTGAATTACTTGCCCCCTACCCTTCTAGGCAGGAAGTACATGTTATTAGAGATCAGTGATAAGCAATGTGTACGTTAACATTTCTGGCTGTCGAATTTGCTACTTTCCAAAGTGTAAGTACATCCAGTGGGGCTAATTTCAAGCTGCCTGTGTGATGTCCCTGACCACAAAATGGAAAGAGGTCTGCCCAGTTGGATCCAGCATACCACTATCAATGGACAGGCAGTATAACTGTCACATACATTTTTACCTGAAGGTGATTTATAAATATTTTACCTTAACTCACAATGTCTATAGAGACTGAGAATAGGCAGACTTAGCTCAGGAACTTCTAACTTGGTTGATTAATAGACAAGGAACTGCCTGAGATATATAGATAATACTTTTATTTAGGATAAATGCACTGCCTGTACAGAGAACAAAACAATAAATTGGTTTTCAATATATTCCATGTCATGTATTTTCCTTCTACAGTGATTTCTCTTCATATGTTAAAAAGTAGAGTCTGAGTTCCATTTTGAAATTCAGAGTCATGAGTGAAAGGAAAAGAAAGGCAAATATTGAGGACATTTTTCACTGAACCAGAATCATAAGACCATTCCCTGGGGCTAAGGAAGTTAGAGGTGTAATTACACGATCTGGATATGTGTGCTAATTTGAATTCCCTTGTTAAAACTTCAGACTTCGAAATTTGCATTTCTAGTTGAAACCTAGCTGAGTAACCCAGTAAGAGGAAGGAGAAATTTTAAATGAAAATATGTGCTCTCTTTGACTCTTTTAGAGCAGGGAAAAAAAATCAGAAGTAAAATTAATTCAGATAAGATAGTAATTGCACTACTGTTTACCGCTTCATTCTGTTTCGAGAAGTTACCTTGTGAAGTAATTGATTTTAATCCTTTCAGGAAAATACTTCCCCTGAGTTTGTTTATAAGGGTATTTTTGAGATCTAAAGTGTCCCCGGATTTTTTAAAGCACATGTTTCTATTACACATGATGCTGGGTTCAGCAGGTGGGGGGAAGGGGAGAAGGGTGTTGATAGAGCGTGGTGTGGCCGCCTGCATTCCCCTGTCCTAGCGGGTCTGGGCAAATGTGGGCAGTGGCTCTTCTTGCCATGCATCATGCAGCAGCACACGGAAGCTTCTCTTGGGTTTCTCCACCATCTTTCCTGCGAAATCGTAGTAGGGTCACCACCTTGTCCTGCTTGTAAAACTGAAAGTCCCACATCCTGGGGTCCCCTTCAATCTCCGGTAAACCAGACAGGACATTTGGTCACTCTAGAACCTAGTGGGGTTCCTAGAGGGAAATCCAGCATAGATCACCACTCCCGCCCCCATGTCTGTGGTCCCCAGAGGCCTCATACTCTCACAACTAGCCTGCACTCTGCCTTTAGCAGTTTGTGAACATTTCTGGTTTAATCTTCTGGTTTAATTTGGTAAGCAAATGCTCAGGTCCTGTTGCTCCCTACAAGAATCTGCCTCTTGTATTGGTTGGTTGCTCTGCGACTTCATTTATGTGATAAGTTCAAGAAAGGTCATTAATTTGCAGCGTGTCCAGCTCTTTCCCATTCTAAAATTAGGAGTGATGTTCTTTCCAGCTCTTTATGTCTTCCGGTTGAAACCAGAAGTCACCTAAGGGTTGGTTGCTAATTAAATCTGAAGTAGATAAGCATGGGTATGAATTGTAGATATTTTTGCATGGTTAATATTGACATCAATACACCTTAATATTTAAAGAGTGAATCATCATGCCTGGCACACAAGAGATATTCAGTAAATGTTGGTTCTTTCCTCATTTTACCTCCCCCTCTACTTCCCCTCAGTGGAGATTACAGTATTAATTTTTAAAAATCTCTCATGTATTTTCTTTGTCTTTTTAAAAAAGAAGTAACTGAAGGAAGATGAAGAAATGAATTAGGCTGGAGTCAAGAATTGTGTAGGGAGCTCAGTTTTACACAACCCTGGGGTTTCTTACTTGACACTGGCAAGGGAGATTAAGGAGAACCTGTTCTGTTGAGATTCGATAATGCTAATCAGGTCTATCTATCAAACAAATGGTAGTAACCCAAATAATGCCCAAGAAGTAAAATGCACTGAGCTTGGCACTAAGCTCAAAATGTTGACAGGGCATTGTACCTTGGGATGGGGATTTCTCCAGCTCTCCAAGATCAGCTCAGTAAAATCTGCCTAGTTCTTATAATCATATCTCTAAAGAAAACTCCCCAGGCTGCAGGAAGTAGTATTAATGATTTATTGAACAGCAGACTTCTTTCTACATCATTTATATGAGCTTTTATAAATCCACGATGAGGAAACGTTCCTCTGCAGTGAGACAGAAGCTTCATCTAAATGTCGACATAGACATAGGCTCAGGGCAGACATGGGCTTTCCATGCATGACGCAAGCCCCCCGGGTTGTTGTTTCTTTCCTTATTTAAACACATTAAAGAACCCCATTTACTATACCTTATAATTGATAGAATGTTCTTGTATAGCAGGTGCTCTATAAAATGCTCTTACTGCAGTTTATTTAAAGCAACACTGTATGGGAAGGGATTCTGTGGGTTTTTTTTAATGATCTAGGCAGAACCACATACAGTCTTGCCATATAATGAACACTTATAAATAATAAAAAGAAAAGTTCAGGCTTAATGCAAAAACTAACATCGTTCTCATTGCCCAGTAGGCTGCCTGCCCTGCAGTAAAATTCTATTTTAATTATTTTTCTAACCTGAAATGTACACAAGGGTATTTATTTCCTGCAAATTTGAAGCTCTCATTTTCAAGAATATAAATTTATATTTTGAATTTATTTAATACGACCTGCCTAAGAAATTTAATTTACACTTACATTTATTTTATATTCCTATTTGCTGACCTCTTGGCAACATAATACAAATTAGGAGTCACATTCATAAGGAAATTAACAAAATTAACACATTAATGAAAAACAGAAGAGAATTCAAGAAAGTGACTGGCTTAGCCCTCTCCTACTTCAGTGACAAACGCCTGGAACAGTCCACTGACTGCTCTATTTATCTTGCCAACAATATCCTTCCTCTTTGTCTTTGTTCTTCCATGCTTGTGAAGTTCCCCCAGTCCTTCCCCCACCACCTGCTGTATATCTGTGTATAGATTTGTCTCTTATCACTTGCCAAACTTGCATTCTAAAATGGCATGCCTGAAAAGACTACCACATAGAGAATAAACATTCCACTAGGGAAAATGCACGCCAAATTCAGTTATCTACATATAATCTCACTTGGATGGTACTTTGGAGAAAGTTATATGAGCTAAAGAGACTTAATTCTACTTTTCTATGAGAACCTCACTTGCCCTGAAATTTTTGTCCAGGCATTTAACCTCTTTGTGCTTTGGCTTCTGTGTTTGTAACATGGTAATTTTGTCTACTTTTTTATACCTCTTACATCCCAAGAGGGATTTCAGGCAGTTAAGTGATTTAAAAAAAAAAATTAAGGTCAGAGGTGGCTGGGTGGCTCAGTCAGTTGAGCGTCGGACTCTTGGTTTCAACTCAGGTCGTGATCTCAGGGTCGTGGGATGGAGCCCCTCATGGGGTTCTGTGTTCAGTGGGGAGTCAGCCTGATGATTCTCTCCCTCTGCCCCTCTCCCCACCGTCTCTCTCAAATAAATAAATAAAGCTTAAAAAAATTAAAATTAAATTAAAAATTAAGGTTATATGAGATCATGCAAAGGAAAGTTTTTTTGATTCATTATTTCACCATACAAGTACCAGATGGCCTTTTACATGTTATTTGGCTAAAAGTCCCATGAAAATAAACAGCAGCAAAACAAAAATATCTCATTGGAAAAGAAATTTTCAAACTTTAACTGATACCAGTTATTTAGAGCAATGCATCCATTACTATGTTCCAACTTAGTAATTAAAAGGACTCTTAGAATTTGCTATAGGATGATTTTTTCTATTGCCATCTATTATTTATTTTCATGTAAAATGAGAATGATTTAGATAAATAACAGCCACTGGCAATTTCAAAATATCACATTTGCTAAGATGTTGGTGAGCAGATTTTTTTTTTTAAACTTCCACAAATAAAAAAGATATGGGGTTTGGTTTTTGTTTCGCTCTATTTTTTTGTTATTATGTTCTTTGATGATTGGAGTAAACAATGAATGTTCAGAGTTATGCACTGGCAAGGAGAAACTGATGGTGTCACCCTCTAATAACAAGGAAGAGCGATCCAAGAGTTGTGTTTTATAATTAAGAAAGCTCTGGGATTACCAAACCTTCACTGGTACAGAGTTTTCCCAGAAGGTAATGGCCCGTTATCAATGGGTCATCAAACTCCCCTCAAGTCATCAGGTAGCCATGGTGAGTCCGGAGAGATTACAGACCAATGGGAGAAAACCGCATAGCCAAAAATAGTGTAGATCCTTTTCTTCACTTTGCAAATTGTTCAGAAACCTAACCTTGCCCATTAACTTATTAGCTAGTTGGAAGAGACCAGTTTTTTTTTATTAGTATATAATGTATTATTTGCCCCAGGGGTACGGGTCTGTGAATCATCAGTATTACACAGTTCACAGCATTCACCATAGCACAAACCCTCCCCAATGTCCATAACCCAGCCACCCTATCCCTACCCTCCCACCCCCAGCAACCCTCAGTTTGTTTTGTGAGATTAAGAGTCTCTTATGGTTTGTCTCCCTCCCGATAAGCCTTTGCAAATGTCAAGCATTTAGGTGGCATTGACTCTCTTTCTCAAGAAGAATAATAAAACGCTGTAAATACTATCCTAATGAATAATGAGTGAACAGCTTACTGATTACATCATGGTGTTAGTGAAACTCAAATTGGAATCCACTTTTTTTTTTTAAGATTTTATTTATTTATTTCACAGAGGGAGAGAGATCACAAGGAGGCAGAGAGGCAGGCAGAGAGAGAGAGGGGGAAGCAGTCTTCTCCCTGAGCAGGGAGCCCAATGCGGGCCTTGATCCCAGGACCCTGAGATCATGACCTGAGCCGAAAGCAGAGGCTTTAACCCACTGAGCCATCCAGGCGCCCGGAATCCACTTTTCTATATTTCACATAAACCCATTATTTTCTACATCCCTGAGAAAAACTAGCAATTTTTAATTTTTGAATCTGGGAGTAGATGAAAGACTATGCATTAGCAGACAAGTCCAGCACCGTTGATGGAATGACTCTGAGTTCCATCTTAGTGACTCTGTGGAGGGAGGCATCCTTAAATGCACAGGATAGGGATAGAATTATTTTATTTTATTTTATTTTTCTCTTTTCTTGGTACAAATTCAAGCATGATGTCAAATATAGTTTCAGTCTCAGCATAGTCCTCTCTAATCTTTCACAGCATTTAGAAATGGACTTTTTGCAAGGAAAGTATTGGTTCTTAAAAGTGAGCGCACTGTTGTTGGCACATAAAGGGGAGAGATTTTCTTTGGGAGAGCTGTATTACAACACTGGCAGTAGGAAGAAGCTTTGCAGGTTTGCTAGAAAGTTAGGGCACAGAGGGTCCCTCGCATTGGTGAGTAGAAGGCTACAGAAAATAAAGCTGGAGATGTGTATGTAAGCAGTATGGGGAGGTTTGACAAGGCTCAAAGCTGGAGCCAAGATATCTGTAGTGTATCTATTTTTTATAAATATTGATGTGACACCAGTATTAGATTCATTCACCAAAGTGATAGATACCCACTTTCTTTATCGCAATTTTCAGTTTCATGCACTTCCTTCTCATTAAATATGCAGTCAATGAACTTTTTTTTCCCCCATGAGTGTATTCTTCTCCTTAAAACATGTTGAAATCATTCAATACTGTGGCTCTGGGTCACGATCTGACATACTTAGTTAATTTTTTATTAAAAAGCATGAGTTATTTCTCTGAATTTCCTTTGGGCATCTTTGCTAGTCACGCACATACACACACACTCACACACACACTCATACCAGAACCATAAACTGTGTGCCTTCAGCCCTCTCTGAGAGTCACAAATAGATGTTGAGCATTTTTGTCAGGAGTGTTTCCCGAATGCCTCTCTTCAGGGATGCTTTATTTGACGAGGTGATAACAAAGCATCTCCTAAGCCAGGGTCAGCTTGGTTCCGGTTTTGGCTGTAATAACCAGCCACATGGTGTCAGGAGACCGGATCCCTTGAATGCTCCCGCCTGTTGTCAGCCATCTACAGCAAGCAGGGGCACCATGACAAGCTCAACAGCTCACTGTTTGGATTCAAAGGTGGAAAATGGGGTGCGCCCGAATGACTCCCCCATCTAGTCTGCACATTTACAAGGCTGAGCAGTCTTGGATGCTATCTGCTGGCGTAGCCTATCTTGTGGATGCTTTTCACAGATATCCACTGAATTTCTTAGATTCGTGTTTGGTATAAAATTTTAAGGGTTATATTTTTAACCTGTTACGAGGAATTCTCATATTTGTGTGCTCTACTGTTTGCCATGTTCTTTCTAATATATTGTCTCTGTTTTCCCTGCAGTTATCAGTGTCTCTACTTTAAAGGTCACACCACCGTTAAATTCATGAATTCATTCCACCGATGTTTGTTGAATGCCTATGATGTTTTAGATATTATGGGAGATAGTAATCAAACAATCATACCATGACCTGCATAAAATTGTCATTGTACTCCATCATCACATGAAGAATGACGTGGTCTTGAAAGAGCAGAGGCAGGAGTAAAAGTTTCCAGATGGACAAAGAGTACAAATGAGGGTCCTCTGAAGGAGAGAATATGGCCTACTTGAGGAACAGAATGAGGGAGCAGGAGCAGGAGGTGAGATGCAAATTTAGCTCCTGCTGAAGTAGTTTATTTGTTATCCTAGGAATCCTGGAGAGTTTTGGAATTGAAAAGAGAAGAGAAGTGTCATCAAATGTGTGCTGCAGGGATAGGGCATGGGGTGCTGGGGGTGGAGCGGACACCAGAACCCAAGAGGGGCTAGTGGTGTGGCCCAGGTGGACACGTGGTCAGGGCAAGATGTCCACCCCCTGGGCTTGTTCTCTTTCAATGGTATCACATGACTTCCCTGTACAGTGGTCAGGGACATTTCACTGTTATAGTTGGGAAATGTGTGAATTTGTCAGGACCATATTATTTCTCAATAAGAAAGTCAGGGATGATATGAGTGTTTTGTTTCTGATTCCACGCATTTATTTCACAGACCATACCAAGTAATATGTAGGAACAAGAGTATTTTTCTTATTTAAGCAGGATTTTCTCTACCCAATCTGCACTTATAGTCTTAATTTCCAGTCTCTTACATTCATGAGTTAATTCAACTTGACAATATAGAAAAAGTGCTTCAGCTGAAATCAAACCCTAAAGTTATATATAAATTTTTTTCACAAAGGAAAATCAACTGAGAGAGCAGAATAATTTTGACAAAATTTTAAAGATATAAAATCAAGACATTAAATTATGTTCATGGATTAAAATTAGTAATTCCTCAGTCTTTACACACCTATGCAGTAAAGTCTAAGATCATTGACCACTGTAGAATTTATCTTCTGATTAATCAACATGATTTAATTTGTAAATAAGCCTCTATTTTTATTTTTCGGGATCCCAGAACCCTCCACTCCAGCTTAACTATCACCTGAGTAGTTTTGGACATTTCCACATCTGCAGGCACTTGTGTCTTTGGAATAGTTGCTGTCACCCCTATCTGAGTCCCATTCATCCACCAAGACTGTGTCCTCGCTCCTCAGGAAAGCCTTTCTGACCCTCCCTGTTCCTCGTGACCTTGCTTGCCCTATATTCTCAAGCCACTTACTGTACATATGGTTACTTGAAAATCTTCATACGTTGCACTGTACTATTAGGGCCTCTCTCTATATTAAATATATATTTATTATATATTCTATAAATGAAACAATACATCATCAGTCTTTAGATGGAAATGTGGAAATATCTAAAACTAATACTCTTTTTATACTGACAATATATATAACATATACTTAATTTCATATACATTTATATATGTGCTCATATAAACACCAAATAATTGCTTTACCAGAAAAAAAAGGAATGGCGTTTTCTACTATTTATATTTATTTGCAATTTTATAGTTTTTTGCACATTCTTGCATATATATTTGCACATTATAGTAATGTGCAAGCTGTGTATGAATTTTATTTTAGTTCTATATCTATTGACTACCAAGCTGGAAGATGTAAGACACAATGATGCAAACATAGAAACTTCCTCAAGAAGCTTCCAGTCCTGTTTAGGGAGTGATGTCCATTATATCCATGGTATTCATTATATTTTACATTATGTATGTAAAATCTAATGTAATATATAGACTTTCTTTATATATAATATCTTCTCATTTAATATATAATCTTCTGATATAATGTATTTATAATCTTGTAATATATAAAATCTCCTAATATATATAATCTCCCAAACAGGACTGAAATTTCCTCAAGGAAAGAGACTCCTTTCTAAGTTGACATCATTACTTCGTACATCTGTTCAGTTCTATTTTTAATAATTAAGATCATAAAGATATTTTAGTATAAAATAGTATTTGAATGTATAATCTATATTTCGATTGGCAGCAACTATTAGCCTTTGTCTTTAATTTGAGACAACAAGTTTATGGGGATCAAGCTATTGAAATTGAAAATCATTGGGCAGAATTTCTTTACTGCAAATCAAGTGAAAATACTTAAAGAAAATCCTCACAGATATTGCATTCAACACAATATTTGTTCTCTAGATAAAAAGAAAAATTTAAGAGAAAGCATTTCAAACGTTTGAAGACCTTTCACATGGCAGGAGAAACTCATTGTGTGTTGCTCTATACTAAGCAGCAAATTTCAGCTTGAAAAGAAGAAGGATATTCTGGTAATTAAAACTTCTGCCAGTGAAACAGACTCCCTAAGGAGTAATGAACACCCGGATATTTCCATCTCTATTTGTGTGCAGACTGGGTAACTATGTCAGTAACATAGTAAAAGGCATGACTGCACTGAGCACTGAGCTGGCTTAGGCAACTGCTCTAGATCCTATGATAATAAGAAATTTTTATTACAAACTTCATTTATAATGAAAACCATAGTTTCGTACGGGTCAAAGCCAGTGGGAAATGATGTCCTGTCGTAGAAATCGCGTGGATTTCCTGCAGGCATCTTCATCCTCTTTTCATCCACGAGGTTAGCTCTGCAGGGAAATTACACATTTCAGTTTCTTCCACTTTGGAATCAGCAACTTACACTGTGCATTCGACTTTAGAAAATAACAGGAAGAAAATGAGTCATTTTGTGAGCTCGGAGTGGCTGATTCCATCACGATGATTATTGCGTTCATCGTTTAAATTCTTGTGTGTGAAGACAGTGCTCTCCACAAGCCTATAGGGATCTAGTTTTGTGACGTGATGATGTTTATGTTTTTTAAAAATTTATTTAGAGCTATAAAGCAGTCACGGGAATAAATCAAGATCAAGCACAGACCTGGAGGAACATGGGTGAACTCCAGCACATCAGGGTATGAGAAAGAAATCATTTTTAAATGGAGTGAGTCTTCCTGGGTTTTGGCCTTATATCTGTCTTCTCTCAAATAATTGAAAACACTAGGTTATTTTCTATTTGGATTATTTTAAAACAAAAAGGAGAGATTTCTTAAAAAGTGAAGTTAGAACAATTTATGTTTTGTCATGTGTTAACCAGATACTGAATATGATGACTCCCTTGTATTGTTTTGTTTTGTTTTGAATATGTCTGTGTAAATTGGGAACCATGATTTTACTGATCATAAAGAGAATCATATGTACTTATGGGTAGTATCATTTAACATCAGCTACGATCTGTTTTGTTGAACTGAAGTCCTGTTAAAGCAGTGATGCTCAATTAAGAGGATTTTGTCTTTCAAGGAACATTTGGCAATGTTTGGAGACATTTTTGGTCATCACAACCTGAGAGTGCTACTGGGATCTAGGCGTAGAGGTCAGAGATGCGGCTAAACATCCTAAATAACCCAGGGCAACCCCCACAGTGAAGACCTATCCACCCCCAAATATCAATATGACCAAGGTTGAGAAACCACATGTTAGAGCTTTGTGTGGCTCCTTTTCTCCATAGCCTCTGACTTAAGTGTCAAGACTGAAGTATTACTACAAATATTATTTTCCTCTTTCTCATGTGAAAAAGACTTGCTCTTACTGACAAACAAGCTTGTTTTGGTTTATAGTAAAAGCTACCCTTGACAGAAATCCCTGTCTAGGACAACTGAAAGTAGGGGAACTATGTATCTAATAAAAGCCAAGATTTACCATAATTCCTTTATTAATCCATTTATCCAATTAATATTCATCAAAGGTATCCTAAACTTAAGATACTTTTCAAGATACTGAGAATAGAGCAATGAAATCCTGACTTCATGGGGCTTTTATTTAATAGAAAACGACCCATTGACCAATACATATGCATATACAGACAGAGAGAGATACATAAGTGAGTGCTTATGTATAAAGTAGGGAAGGGTGATAAGGCATACTGAAGGTTGAAACTGCTATTATAAATTAGGGTGGTCCAAGAAGGCCTTAAAATGAAAAAAAAAACAACTAAGAATAATAGTATCAATTTTTTCCCATGTTGGGAAAAGCCACGTAGTGATCTCGAAGAAGAGCATTGCAGACATAGCAAACAGCCAAGCACAAAGGCCCTGAGATACAGCAAAGTACCATACGGCTGAGGCGGAGCAAGTGGAAAGTGAGTCAGAGATCACAGGGGTCAGATCATAACTGCAGGCGCCAGAGCACATGGGGCCCTGGAGGTAACTGTAGGGACTTGGGCTTTCATGGCAGATGAGTTGAAGACCTTTGGAGGACTTTGAGCAGGACGACTGTGGTTCAAGAGAGCTGTTCGCAGGCTTCATCCCTACTGGCCTCTGTGCTCTTCAGCCCACAGTCAAAAAATGTGAACAGGTTAATGGCAGGACAGAGATGAGAGTGTCAGCCTCGACCTATAGCTATGATGAACACTGCGCTGCCTGGCCAACAAGGCTTATGATTGTGCAGAAACTGGACCACTCTAAAGAACACAACAACACAACAAAATACCCGGATCAGAAAGGGAATCTCTGGTGCTGGGTATGGGGAGCAGTGACGCTGTGAGTGTGAGCCTGACACTGGCAGGCCTTGACTGAATAGAGAACAAAATGGTGCTTGTGTGAGCAGACTTTCCTCAGACTTTCCTCAGACTCAAACGCTGGACTGACAGTTAACCAGCAGCCTAGGTGCCTTGTATCTCATGTGCCCTTGATGGCACCAGTGGATGGGAATTATTCTTACTTGACCTGAAGGTTCACTGCTGGATACCTTGTGTCTGGTCCCCGTCCTCAGCCTCACTGCTTCCCTGAGACTGGGTGCTGCTTAGGATCAGCTGACGGGGAGGGGGAGGGTGCAAGATGAGATGCCGCTCTGAGAGAAAGTGAAGCCAAGGGGTGAGGTGAGCGTGGTGGGGAACATGGATGTCTCTGGCTCAAAACAATTGCTAACAAAAGGAAGCACATTTGCAGTTTAGGATGGAATTAAATACTGGATCAAAAAAGCAACACTGATATTCTCTGTGAACAAATGGAAACATAAATCTGGCCATGTCATAAACTGTATTTTCTTTGCAAAAACATTCCAGGATGTACTATTTGCAAGAAATTGCAAGATTCCTTCAGATATAGGAAAAAAGATTTTTAAATCAGAGGAACAGAACATATTTTTAATGGTTTCTCTTAACAGCGTTTGTGAGGATTAAAAAACAAAAAGGAAATTGGGGAGACTAAGTGTTGCCTCACTCAGCCCGGCTTTTGAGTGAAAGGTCAGAGAGAGAATCCTGGAGGGACCAGAAAAGGAGATTCCAAGGCCTCAGACTAGAGCCTTCGATTCAGGAAAACCTCTTGGAAAAAAAAAAAAAAAGGTTGATAACCAGCAGCAGTAGAAACATGTCTTGAAAATTCTCAGTTGACTACAGATATGTGTGAACTTTAATAAATATCAGCAGATACTTGTAAGACAAATGTTTGGGTTGAGAAAAATAATGAATCGCAGCAGTCCCGAGTTCTCACTTACTCTTGATTTTGTGAATTGCCCTCGGCGGAGTCAATAACAAGAACAGTCGTTAAATGTGCTTGGGGCTCGTGGAGAGCCTGAGGATTCCAGTCCCTCAGGGAGGCTGCTCTGCGTTCCTTCCCACTCTCCTTTTTGCCTTGTTGACAAGGGGTGCGTCGGGGGCAGACACTTTTAGACAACATCTGAGTAGCTACACTAGTACCAATAATAACAGCAGAATGTCGAGCGCGCACTGTGTGTCCGGCTCTGTTCCGGGCTTTCACATGTGTACGCTCCCTCAGGATTTAGAACACAACCACCGTCCGAAAATGTCAGTCTTTGGTGGCACAAAGTACTTTCATTCCAAGAGATACCGTGTCAGTCTAAGACTGAAATCTAGGGACTGAACATTTCTCATCTGTATGTGAGCTTTGACAGAGAATAAAGTGGAAAGAAGCCCTAATTTTTAAGTGGGGTAAACTAAAGGACATTAGCTCTGAGACTTTGCAGGAAATGGATCTAAAGAGAGGGTGAAACAGATAAAGGAGAAAACAGATTTATGCACAAGGGCCTAGGACAAGACAGCCCTAAGGATGCTAGTTAGGGGGCATTAAACAAAACAGAGGGCCAGCAGAGGGTGGGGATGGGGTGTTTGGCAGGTCAGGAGATGGGCTCGAGCACTATGCCTTCCCCCTTGCATTAGGTGCCCAGTAAGGAGGTACGGCCATACATCTTGGGCACCGGGCAAATTTGATACTGTTATTCTTATGTTTTCTTTTAAAAATGAACGCTTTTTGGGCGCCTGGGTGGCTCAGTGGGTTAAAGCCTCTGCCTTCGGCTCAGGTCATGATCTCAGGGTCCTGGGATCGAGGCCCGCATCGGGCTCCCTGCTCGGCAGGGAGCTTGCTTCCTCCTCTCCCTCTGCCTGCCTCTCTGCCTACTTGTAATCTCTCTCTGTCAAAAAAAATAAATAAATAAAATCTTTAAAAAAAAATGAACGCTTTCACTTAAACTATACTATGTAAAAGTTACTTATATGTACATATTTTTAAGTTGAAGACTAGAATAACTCTACTAAGTAGATATGATACATTTAGGGGTTCTTTCATCATCACTCTTGAAGATTCTGGAAACTTTCCCCTTCTTCCCTTCCCTTCTCCTTCCCCACCTCCTGCCTCCCACTTTCTCTCCCTCTCTCCCTTCTTTGCTTCTTCCCAATAATATGAATCTCTAGCCGACACTCTAGCTGATGAGAACACTATGAAATGTTAGCCCAGCTGTTAGTTCCGGGAGGTTCACCTGATGTCCTCATACTTTTCATAAGCAGAAATGAAAAATCTGCTCTTCTGTTGTTTAATCTTGTGGTACAACTCTTCTCCTTCACATTCTCCAGCTGGGCAAATACTTAATGCTAACAATGAGTTCTTCAAGACATGGACTGGCAAGGGTAATATAATTCATCCAGGCAGCACTTTCTCTGTTTCCTCCATTCCATAATGAGAGCAGTCTGATGGATCAGAATCAAACCATTCTCTTTCTGGGTGTCTGCAAAGGATGATTATGAGGAAATCTTACCACTGGTTTCATATACCAAATTACTAAGGGAAATTCTTGCTAAACTGGAATACCTAGGGGCGCCTGGGTGGCTCAGTGGGTTAAGTGTCTGCCTTTGGCTCAGGTCATGATCCTGGGGTCCTGGGTTCGGGCCCCATGTCTGGTTCCCTGCTCAGTGGGTAGTCTGATTCTTCCTCTGCCCCTCCCCTGCTTGTACTCTCTCTCTCCCAAATAAACAAATAAAATCTTTAAAAATAAATCCATAAACTGCAATATCTAGGGAAAAAACAACCAAAGGATATTCAAGAAAAGGATCAGAAATAGCAGCACCTGTACCCAGTCCTGTGAGACAAAACTGATGCCTCTAAGAGAGAGCAGAGGAATGGATGTCCTAATTCTGCCATGGGTAGGGGCAAAACCAACGAAGATTTCTTCTGACTCTGAGTTCAGGGTGGTGTGTTCTGGAAACTGTGCCCTTAACCCAGCACAGAGAGATTTACATTTCCATGGCAGAATATATAAAATGCAAGAAAAGATTAAAGAGGGAGAGGGAAAAAAAACCCAAAATCTTTTAGCCTGATTTATGCTTGATTTAGCTCCTGGTTTACCATCATATGTTGTTCTGCACTTGCAAATGGGGGATGTAATTCCATTTCTGAGTTATTTATGTCCCCAAATGCAAAAGCTTAGAGGGCTATAGAGGCAGAGTCTACTCTTTATAGAGTAAGATATTTCAAAAATGGCAAACCCTCCAGGAGTAGGTTATTTGGAGAATGCTAGCAAGAGGGGGAGTGTGAAGCTCTCTAGAGCCAACGGTAGAGTGTCTATAATCTTTGTAGAACTTTGGGATGTTGCGGAGGGGAAAGGGATGATATTAATTGAGCCAGGAGTATACCATTAGATCCCTGTTAAGAAGTAAACTAAATTCCACTCTAATACAGGTTTCTTCATTATCCCAATATATCAAAAGGAAATTCCAAAGTCATAGATGGATGTCTTTGCTCCTAGGGGATATCAAAGAGCTTGGTACCACTAATTCTTTGTGGAAATATTTACCTGTTTTAGGTTTATTACAAGAATTAGTAGAATGTAAGCAATTAGTAGAATATTGGTTCTCCTGTGACATTTAAAGAGTACTTTTAAAATCACAAATATATATCCTCCAATCTATGGTTATTTTGGAGGAGAAAATGGTATAATTCTATAACAAAAATAGTATACTATAAACTATAGCTATAGTTATGTCTCTGATTTCATTCATGACACTTTGTTTGAGTTTTCTTTGCATTTTAAAAATTATTTTGGCATAATACATTAGTCTTCATTTATCTCGATTCGAAAGAACTAGTTTTTGGTTTGATGTAATTTACTCTAATTTATTAATTTCTGTTCTAATCTTAATTTCCCATTTCTTTGAGCTAATTCTGTTGTTCTTCTAACTTCCTGAGTTGGACTTGTAGCTAATTAACTTTGTAGCCTTTCTTAATTTCTAATACAATCAAGCTCTAATGTATTAATCTCTATTCTAGGAGCTTTGGTATGAGGTGATAATTTTTTTTCCAAATTTTATATATTAAAATGTCCATTGCAAATTGTAGCTGTGAAAAGACCTACCAATAAGGAAATTGTCTAGAGTATTTGGCATTCACCTACTACAGTATTATATAGTTTCAAATGGTTGTAAAACCCAGGTGGTCAAGTGGGGAAAATGTTTTTAATTGAAAAGTAGAGAATATTAAATTATGTTTACCTTCATGGAAAAAAATATGTACCTATGGTACATATTAAAAGAATCAGAAAAATTAAGTGGTTGTCTTATGGTTTTATCCTTTTTTTGTTATAAACTTTAGATGAATAATTTTTGGAAATATGTGGAGAATTTTGCCTTAAGATGAAATGTTATTTATTTGGGCAGTTAGTTGATATAGTCTATTTCATTAGAAGTGAATTCCCATTTCACAGAGCAGGGAATTATTATTGCTCATTTATTCGGGATTAGAGTAGATAGAGAAGGTAAGTGGACCTTGTTTATTTTGACCTTCCTCGTTTGGGTCAGCAAGGTAAACTTGCAAAGCAAGCAAAGCTATGATTCCTTTAGCTAAGAATGAGGGAGATCAATGCTTCAAGTAAAGGTAGTTAAGCTGCATGGAATACCACTCACTACTGGGCTGGCTGTCGTGACCATTGCAGATACTGGTGGGAGATGCAAGAGGAGATGCAGAATACATGCACCAAAACCTGAAAACCTCATTGTTCAGGTGGACAAAAAATAAGTATAGATATAAAAGATCTTAAAATTCTTGATTAAGAGGACAGACATTTTGGATTTGCATCAAACACTTGACAATGGAGAATATACCTTCTTCGTGATCGGGGCAGGGAGTTACAAATATGAGAATGAGGAAAGCTGGAATGAACCCTTGTGAAGCTGGCAACAGTGACACCCACAGCAGTCTGTCTACACTGCCCTAAGAGGCACGGGTCTACATCCTTCCGATTCTGTAGGCTTGGTTTAAATTCCTTCTCCGTAAGCTTCTTGGAGAACGCCTTCCCAGTAGATTTCTCTCTTTAGAAATAAGAGCTGTTATTGCCTTTACCCATCACTTGGGAAAAGCCACCTGTTCATTATTTGCTCTTGTGAAATTTGACTCTCATTCTAACCCTCTATTAGAACTATTACCCTGGAAGTTTTTGTAGTCCCTGTGTTCAACAGTGTTTTTCCCAGATTTTAATTCTAACATCATTCCTTTTAGGTCTCTTTGTAAAAGTGGTTGATTCCAGACTGGGGAAGAGTAGGTACAAGATAAGCCTGGAACATTTTGTTATATTAGGAAGTAAAGAAATACTAAAAAATATTGATGGGAAATGTCATAAGTATAGAGGGTTCATCTTGAAGGGGCTCTCACTGGCCAAGAGTGGAACAAATTGAACACCACAATATTCAGGTACAGAAATAAATTATATACTCTTTCAAAACTAAGAATTCATGAATGATGAAAGAGAGAGAAAAAAGGAAAAGAGGGAGAGAGGGAGAAAGAGAAAGGGGAGGAGGAGAAGGAACTCTTGCTCACAGTGGAATGCCATGTGTCAATGGTAAATGTGCAGAGTGCAAGAGTTCGAAACTCATTATTTTTCAACCATTACAGTAAAGCTTGGATCAAGAAGCAAGGATCATCAGTGGATTCTAAACCTAGGGGGAAATTTTTGATAATGAGTATAATATTTGCATAGTCTTAAAATTTCTCTCCACAGACTTCATATTAGCTACAAGAGACAAAAAAATAATTACATTCTAGGGACATCCCACAAAACTTCGATGGATGATCAAATTACATCACCAGCAAAGGAAACAGACATCATGTGCCTATCCTCAGACATGAAACCCTGTGAAGAACATGACATAAAGTCATATATATATATAGTTTTTTGGGTGAGAGAATATAAACTGTATGTTCTTGAATATTACATATGGAAAAAAAATATATATATAGAGAGAGATTTTAGAGAGATAGAGCAGGGGGAGGGACAGAGGGAAAGGGAGAGAGAATCCTCAAGCAGACTCCTCACTGAGCACAGAGCCCGATATGGGACCCGATTCCAGGACCCTAGGATCATGACCTGAGCCAAAATCCAGAGCTTGCCGCCCACTAAGCCACCCAGTTGCCCCTATATATTTTTATATATATGGAATGTTCTATGGAATATACATATTCCATGTATTTTTCCAGCTTTCTTGAGATATACTTGAAATTAACATTGTGTAAACTAAATTGTGCAAAGTAATGATCTGATATATATAGTGAAATGATTACCACAATAAGGGTAATTACCTCATTTACTTCACATAATTACCTTTTTTTGGTTGTTTTTGAGGTGAAACATTTAAGATCTATTCTCTCAGCAACTTTCAGGTATACAATATAGTATTAACTCTAGTTACCATGCTGGACATTAGATCCCCAGAACTTAGTCATCTTAAAACTGGAAGTTTGTACCCGTTGACCAACATTTCATTTCCTCCCACCCTACCTCTGGCAACCACCATTCTATTTTTATCAGTTTGGGTTTTTTAGATTCCACATATTAATGACATCATACAATATTTGTCTTTGACTTATTTCAGTTAGTATAATGCTCTCAAGTTTCATCCATGTTGTTGAAAATGACAGGATTTTCTTCTTTTCTGGCTGAACAGTATTCCAGTGTGTGTGTGTGTGTGTGTGCGCACACGCGTGCACTTGAGTGTGCCAGATTTTCTCTGTCATTCATCTGTCAGTGAACACTTAGGTTGTTTCCATGTCTTGGCAATTGTAAATAATGCTGCCATGAACATGGGGGTGCAGCTATCTGTTAGATAGTGATTTCATTTCCTTTGGATACCCCAGAAATGGAATTGCTGTATCCCCAGAAATGGAATTGCATTATAATTTTTTGAGGAACTTCCATACTGTTGTCTAGAGTGTCTGTCTCTACCAATTTACATTTTCACCAACAGTGCACAAAGCTTTCCCTTTCTCGACATCCCTTAGCATACGTCATCTCTTGTCTTTTTAATGATAACCATGCTAATAAGTGTCAAGTGATATCTAATTCTAGTTTTGATTTGTGTTTCCTGATGATTAGTGATGTTGAACACTTTTTCATGTACCTGTAGGCCATTTTTGTATGTCTTCTTTAGAAAAACATCTCTTCAGGCCCTTTGCCATTTTTCAATCAAATTATTTGGGCTTTTTTTTTTCCTGTTAAGTTGTATGCATTTCTTATATTTTTTAAATGTTAACCCCTTATCAGATATATTGTTTGTGAACATTTTCTCCCATTCTCTAGGTTAGATTTTAATTTCGTTAATTCTTTTTTTTTTTTTTTGCTGTGCAGAAGCTTTTAAAAATAAATGCCACTTATTTATTTTTGCTTTTGCTTCTTGTGCTTTTCATGTTATATGCAAAAAACCATAGCCAAGTCCAATGACAAGGAATGTTTTCCCTATGTTTGTTTCTAGGAATTTTACGTTTGAGTTAATTTTTGTGAGTGGTGTAAGATAGAGGTCTAGTTTCATTCTTTCGCATGTGAGTACTCAATATCCCTAACACCACTTATTGAAGAGATTATCATTTTCCCTTTGAGTATTTTTGGCTACCTTGTCAAATATTAGTTGACTGGTATGTGTATGGGTTTATTTCTCGGTTTTTTATTCTGGCCCATTCCACTACGTGTCTGCTTTTATGCCAGTACTATATTGTTTTGATTACTGTAGCTTTGAGGTATAGTTTGAAGTCAGGAAATGTGATGCCTCCAGCTTTGTTCTTCTTTCTCAGGATTGCTTTGGCTCCTTAGGGTCTTTTGTGGTTCCATATGAATTTTGGGATAGTTTATTCAATTTCTGTGAAATATGCCATTGGAATTTTAATAAGGATTGCATTGAATTTATAGATTGCTTTGTGTAATATGGACATTTTAACAATACTAACTCTTTTGATTCACAACATGGGATATCTTCCCTTTTATTTGTGTTCAATTTCTGTCATTAATGTCTTATTGTTTTCAGCATATAGCTCTTTCATCTCCACGGTTCAGTCTATCCCTAAGTATTTTATTGTTTTTGACCCTGTTGTTCATAGGATTGTTTTATTTCTTCTTCACATAATTCATTGTTAGTGTATATAAATGCAACTGATTTTTGAATGTTGATTTGTATCCTGCAACTTTGTTGAATTTGTTTATTAGTTCTAACAATTTTTTTGGTTGGAGTCTTTGTGGTTTTCTATATATAATATCATGTCTGCAAACAGAGATACTTTTACTTCTTTTACTTGAATGTCATTATTTTTTCTTACCTGTTCGCTCAATTTCCATATTTTTCTATTTTGTGTCCATCAATTGTTGTAGCTATAGCTATTTTCAATAATTCTGTCTCCTATCTTAGCTTATATACTAGAGTGAAATAGTTAATATAGCACCATATTACAGTATTAGAGTATTCTGAATTTGACTATCTACTTACCTTTAGCAGTATTTTATGTTTTCATGTGTATAAACCAGGCCTTTATTTTCATGTTGTTGTTGTCATTTTTGGGAGATTTTCTTCAAATTTATCTTCCAGTTATTATATTGAGCTTTTTATTTTTGCTAGTGCATATTTAATGTCAAAAGTTTTCTAGTTTCTTTGATAATCCCTTTATATTGTCTCCTCTTGATTTATTGATGCAATATCTAGTCCTATCTCTCTGAGGACATGAATGATGTTTTCAAGCTTATTTTTCTCCCAGAGCTGTCTGTTCTCTTCATGAACTTACTGTTTGTTTTGGTCTGTGTCTTTCATGTTACAGACTTTCCTTTCTACAGTCTCAATTGTATCTCACAGGACTACCTCATTATGAAATATGTTCGACAGATATTTATTGAGCACCTACTCTGTGCAGCATATCATGGAGGGTATAAAAGAGATTTAAAGACCCAAGAAAAGATACATGTAAAACATAAATGAAGTGATTATATAGGCATCTTTATTGTATCAAATATTTTATTTATTAAAAAGTAGAAGGGAGAGGAAAAAGAAGGCAGCGGGGGGAGAAGGAAGAAGAAAAAGAGCTTTAAAACAAAAAAAGAAAACTTAGTGTAGTGTTGTAATGCCAAAGGAGGGGTAGAATCTGTACCATAGGAATCAAAAACTAAGACAGATATTTATGGCTTGGATGACAAGGGGAAGAAGGAATGAGCCAGGCTTAGTCTGGTCTTTGAAGGACAGACACACATTAAAGGCAGAGAGCAAAAAAGAAGGATATTCCTGAACGTGGAGAAAATACAAACTTAAATATGGATATGAGATTAAGGAGTGTGTGTTACAAGGTGTTGGAATCACTTAGGAAGCTTTTAGGTCTTGGGTGAGGCCTGAGAATAATTATTTAAATAATATGCCTCAGGTGTTTCTTAGGTAGGCAGCCAAGGGTGGGTTCTTTAAAAGAATAAAATGGAAAAGTAAGCTGGGGACAGACTGTATGTAGTAGACTTGAATTCTGGACTAAGATGATCTTAGGCCATATCCAAGAGTGTTGTTTACTGTGTTTCCTTAAGAATGGTGACCTCATGCACTTGCGTGTTACCAGGAATTAACATCACGGGCAAGAGGAGCTAAAGGGGGCTAGAGTCAGAAGCACCAGGTGGTTACTTTATTAACTTAGGAATCAGCTAAGAAGGCCTTGGTGTTAGATTCCCAGTTGATGGAAATAAGCACAGAGGAGAAAAGCCTTTTAAAGACCAAGAGTAAGGATTGTGGAGAGGATATTGTTGCACTTGATTGTAGCCAAAAGGCTGGAAGTGATTGAAGAGAACATTGTGGAAGAAGCCAGAAGTTTAGCCTGGTTGATTGGAAGGATGATAGAGTTAGTCGTGGAAATGAGGAGATGAGACGAGAGGACTTTTTTAGGTAAAATGTTAAACCTGGAATTAGATGTGTTGAGTTTGAGGAAATTACCCGAACAGAAAAAGTTTAATGGGCTTGGAGGAAGGTTTGACCTAAAGGTATAGATTTTGAGTCCTTAGTATAAAATCAGTGCTGGGGCGCCTGGGTGGCCCAGGGGCTTCAGCATCTGCCTTTAGCTCAGGTCATGATCCCAGGGTCCCTGAATCGCGTCCCATGTCTGGCTCCCTGCTCTGCCTGGAGTCTGCTTCTCCTTCTGCCCCTCCCCCCACTCATTGTCTCAATCCCTCTCTCAAATAAATACATAAAATCTTTTTTTTTTTTAAAAGCAATGCTGAAGCCGCAGGGAGTGAGACTTTCAGAGAAGCAGAAAAACAAGAGACGTACAGGTACTTCCCAAGACATTGATGTGGGATGCTTTATGTGATATATACTTAACGAAACAGCAGAAAGAAAAGGAGACAATGAGGGGCACAGTAGTTAACAAAAACTGGAGGTTTGCAATGTCTTACAATGACTTACCTGTCTTGCAGAAGTAGGTATTAATGGGGTACCAGAAATATGGCACTATGGGAATGAGCATCATTGCCCTGTGTTTGTAGGAGTGCTGTATTTTAGTATCTTACTGCCTAAAATGTGTTTTTTAGATAGGGAGAGGGGTTGGAGGGGTAGAGAGGGAGGAAGAGAGAGAATCTTAAGTAGGCTCCATGGCCATTGCAGAGCCAGATGTGGGGCTCGATCTCACAACCCTGGGATCATGACCTGAGCTGAAATCAAGAGTCAGATGCTGCAATGACTGAGCCACCCAGACGCCCCCTTTACGCAATTTGATCACATCATCACTGACTCTCTGATATAAGAATCGTCCCTGGACTTTCTCTTTTCCCCCTCTCCCTATGACAACCCCAAAGAAACAGTTGTGCAGAAATGCTCCTTGCCACCAGCTGCTGAGGACCAGAGGAGGGCACTGAAGGAGGGGTGCATGTTGGCTGACACTGAAGCACAGTGGCTGGCAGTCAGAATACTTTCTAGATTGCAGGTCATGTAGTGCAGGCGAGGTTAGGGACTGGTTTGTACCTCAGTGCTGTTTTTTAAACTTGACAGGTATCAGGCCTTCCAAATATAAGGAATTGACATTATTTTGCTTATCATTTTAATTATGTATATTAACTGTCCATCATCTGTACATCCTTAATATGCTTATAGACAATATTTCTGTTCCTATCCTTATTCCATTTTAGAAGCAGAGGTAAGGAATAAGAGTCAGAATGAGTCTTGCTAAAAGAGAGTTAATCAACACGATCACCAACCGAAACAACTCAGCCACACATGACCCAAGGCACTGCATGAGTTCTTTCTTGCAAGGAGCTTGTCTTCCTGGAAGTGGATGAGAAAATACTCTCCATCTCTCTTTGTTGGACTTGATGTGGTAGTGATTCTTATTGTTAACTGTTAGTCTTTGAACTGGAAACGTTCTTTTTTATGAGGATTATCAGTGTTCACAGTAAATAGATATATGGAAAATATTTCATATTTACAAAGATATATTTTCAGGAAGCAGGATGGAATAAGGAAGCAATTCAGTACCAAGTTTCCTCTGTCATTCCCCATAGATGTAGTTATTTCTGAAGTTTCTCTACCAGCCCTCCTGGAATCATATGAGAAGTTCAAGATCTTTCTGCAATGGAGACCAGAAAGCTGGTGGAAAGACTTAGAAAACTGTTTTCCTTTGGTTCATTTTATAGTCAATTTTTTCCATATTTGACACATGTATACCAGCAAAACGTGGTCGTTTCTACTTAAGGGCATTGTCTACTTTGGTAGGAGCAGGGACGACTTTAACTTCACTCGTTAAATAAGGAATTGGCATTGAAAACCTAAGTTAACTAGCAGTGTATTTCCAAAGAAAAAAAAACAGGTTTTAGAATCCTTATTGGTTGGTGCCCCTGGCCAGCCTTTTAATTGGGCTAGAGTTGACCCTTAACGCCCTTCATCCTTAAAAGTCTGGACATCATTTCTGAAGGCAGAAACGATGACATGAACTGAGTACTCACACACTTTCAGTTGTACCCACATCTGAAAAGGTATACCTCCTTTTTCTGCTCAGAATATGGGCTATCCTCAACCAGCCACAACTGAAGGTGGCCCTCTTTCCCCTACTGAGCTTCGATGATTCCGCGTGTTTCTCCTCACAGGTGAGTATCCTTTGCTTGGCTGCATTATTACAGGCCTCGGTGAGGTGGGTTGTCTTTTCTTTAAATAAGGTCTGAATTACTGGTTAATACCTTGGACCAGATGTTCTCATTTCTGAACCCAGCTCATGTTGCACAACTTAAAGTTTAAAGTGATTTACTATCACTTAAGAGTGACCAGGACCCTCGATGAACCTGGCAAAGATTTTATCCAACGGAAAGGGAAAAAACTCTTCCAGGAAACAAATGCTAAATGGACATTGGTAGATAAAATTAAAATTGCATTTTGAAAAGCTCCCATGAGTTCTTCTTGTTAACTTTTGCAATATCATGCCATAGTATCTAATGCAAAATGTCATCGTGTACTTCAAGGTAATGTATCATTCATCAAATATTCATGGAGTCTCAGCTCTTTGCTAAGCACTATTTGGACACTGATGGAACCATTTTGAGCTAACCAGCCATTGCATCTACCCTGAAGCATATGTTCAGAGCTGACCTCCAAGTTCTCTGCCACCTAACCAAATTTGAGAACCACTGTACTCAGGTAAAAGAGGGATTCTTCAGAAGTACCTTCTGTCTGGACTTGGAATCATGTCTGGGAATAGAAGCGGTTGTTCTCGTTGGAGCAATCTGACAGAGCTGCTTATGTAAATAGGTGACTTTCCTCTTGAGAGGACTGGGCGATGACTGCAGTCTTCTCCTTATCCAAGGAGATCTCTTTAAAACTGGTATTTTCAAAACTCACTGCCGTGAAAAGCACTCAGGGAATGGAGCTGATATGTCCCATTTTGAGTCTCCAGGGAATGTATCAAAAATTCAAGACTCATTAGAAATTATTCATGGCTGCAGCATCAGGAATCAAACAGCCCGATCTAGAGTAGGCAGTACCGAATGTCGGGCGGCATCAAGTGCCCCGTGGCCATGATGTTCTGTGACAGTGGGGGAGGGGAGCCACCAGAGGCGGGGGTGTGCACAATTTCACGCTGCTTGCTGCTGCACAGCTCTCTTCCTTTTTGACATTTCCCAAGCCTGGTTTCCCACCTTCCTTTCAGTTCTGCGAGCGATCTCAAGTCTCTCTGATTTTTTGAGTTACATTAGCCGGAGTTGGTTTCTATTGCTTGCAATCAAGAATGTTAACTGATATGGAAAGCCAGCTGATACTTTGCTCCTAGGTGGGTGGCCCCAGAGGAATTATTATTCTCTGTTCATAAACCCAATTTGACATGAGATAAGACAGAAACATTTTCTCCTTTTCATGGCTCTTAGGAGCACTTTGTTACATATGCTGAACTTAAGGAACAGGGTCCCACCATTCTCTTTGGGTGGGGGCAGACTACTTTTGCAGAGACGAGACTGTCTGACAGTTCAAGAAGGGCACCTGGAATTTATTGAAAACCTACCATAAAATAAGCACTTTGTTAGATGTTGTCTCGTAGCTGCTTAATTCTTTACATCCAGTGTGTACACTAAACATTATTATTCCTGTTTTACAGAAGCTCAGAGAAAATCAGGTGCTTCCATAAAATTCTGCAACTAGTGTGTGGTGAGGAATGACTCCAAAGTTCATTCCGTTTCTCTGCATCTCAGTGTGTATATAGGAAATCGGGTTTGCATCATTCAGAATTTATCTGGTCTGGTGTATCAGGACTAGTGCTCTGAAGTCAATGTCCCAGCTGCTGCTGGGCTGTGATCTTGGGGAAGGGGGAGTGAGTGTGGGGACTAAGGAGATAGTTCTCACAGTCTGCAAACATCCCAGTCCCCAAGGTGCAGGAATCATATTGGGGCTGGTGTTTCAGTCAGCCTTTGGGACTCTGCTTCTTAGAACCCAGTTTGAGAGAAACCACATTCTTCTGTCCACCCCCCCCCCCATTTCCTGAGACATCAGTCTGTGGTAACAAAAGTCCAAATGCATTCTGGTATTTTTCTGCCTCTATCATTGCTGTTTATTTTCCTTTAGAACTGACTCACTTTAAGGCCTCCCATTGGTGTTAACGAGCTGTGGCATTGTTTAAAATAGCTTATGAAATTATGAAAATTTCAACATTTTCTTCCGTATTTTGTGCAAGTGTAGAAATCTGTGAGAAATATGGAGGTTTCAGTCTTAGAATCATAATGGGTCAGATTATTTTCATTGGAAAGAGGGAAGTGTGACAAAGATCATTAGAAACAGAACTTGAGGGGCACCTAGCTGAGTCAGCAGAGCCCATGACTCTTGATCTCGGGGTTGTGAGTTTTCAAGCCCCACATCGAGTGTAGATTACTTAAAATAAAATAAACAGAAATTGAACAAAAATGATGAGTCACATATTCTATGTAAGGCCAGAGGTACTTTTCATTTTGATAAGTGACATAGGAGTGTTAACTTTCATTCTACTTCTTTGAAAACTACAGAATGGATAGCTTGCCTTGCTTGAAATTGTGTCCTTCTTCTTAACTAGGGTCATAGGGATGCCTGGGTGGCTCAGTTGGTTAAGCAGCTGCCTTCAGCCCAGGTCACGATCCCAGGGTCCTGGGATCGAGTCCTGCATCGGGCTCCTTGCATGGCGGGAGCCTGCTTCTCCCTCTGCCTCTGCCTGCCACTCTGCCTGCTTGTGCTCTCTCTCTCTCTCTCTCTCTCTCTCTGACAAATAAATAAATTAAAAAAAAAATTAGGGTCACATAACATGTCCTATACTTTGAAACATAGAGACATACAGACTTTGAACTGTTATTAAAAGGATAGGTGTGCACACAGGAGCACAAGAGAGGAAAAGTGAGCTTCAGATTTGAGACAGTAATAGATCACCTCCAAGATTCCTCCTCTTTCTAGGATTCTGTGAGTTTGAATACAAAGTTTTTAATAACTGAATTTTTTCAGAACGATGTAGCTTGTATATTATCAAACTATCATGCTTAAAAATAGCTGTGGCATGAACTCAGTGGCTTAGACTTAGGTTTCTGTCTGTTAGACATTTAATCTCAGGGGTTATCCTTCTCCCGCCACCCCTGCCACTTTAAAAAATTATTACTAAGTCCCCTACACTTTTTTTTAAAAGATTTTATTTATTCATTTGACACAGAGAGAGAGAGATTACAAGTAGGCAGAGAGGCAGGCAGAGAGAGAGGAGAGAGGAGGAAGCAGTCTCCCTGCTGAGCAGAGAGCCCGATGCGGGCCTCGATCCCAGGACCCTGGGATCGTGACCTGAGCCGAAGGCAGCGGCTTTAACCTACTGAGCCACCCAGGTGCCCCAGTCCTCTACACTTTTAACATAAAAAACTTTCTACAAGTGAGAAGGCATCATCAAATTTATAGGTTACATTTATATGGTCATAAAGCCTATTTGGAACAATGGGTGATTCTTTTTTAAAGGTCTTCAGGCATTATCTTGAGTTAATACTTGTTAATGTGCTCATTTGTAGCAATAGACGTGTTTATTCTTTACTCAGTGGGTCAGCTCTGCTACCACAGGTGATTGAATTTGATAACTGCAAACATTTACAAATGCAGAGGAAAGACAGCTCCTCCGTAGATCAGTTTAACGTGCACGAAGGATTTACATTTCTGCAAAGCTGTTCCTTAGAATCACTCGAGAGTATTTGTAAGTCTGGACATGCCTTTCTGCCCTTGGGTTCTGCTTTCAACCTCTCGTGTTTATATTCAACTTGAAATCTAATTTTCATAAATACCTGAGTTTAAAATAGGCTATGGGTTTAAATACAGGAACAGGATTGTTTGTGTAAAATACTAACCAGGCTTTTGACTTCCCAGGTCTTTTACTGAGCTGTCATTTTGTGATAGTTATTTGGTGACACCATTCATTTTATTCTGTCTTTCAGAGAACCACTAAATTAGAATAATGGATTGTGCTTTCAATTAGACTCCATACAACCGTGTATACCTTAATAACCGAATAGATGAGAAAATGCCATAAAGTGCAGTTCTTTATAATGGCTCTATTTTCCCAGTACATGCTGGTGTAAGATTGTAAGTGTGATCCCAAGGGAAGGTATTAACCTCATGACCTCTCCCAGAAAAATTTAAGTGTTGGATTTTAAAATATTTGTTTACTAAACCAAAAACAACATCAGAAAATCAAATAATAAGGGAAGATATTGGGATGAATGCACTTTTGCTTAACTCACTCTCTTTTCAAATGTGTAAAACTGAACAAACATCACCCAACCTCTTCATTTAAGGAAGAATGGGCACGTCTAAGAAAAAAGAAAGAAAGAAAAAAGAAAAAGAAATTCGGTACTAAATTCAGTACTAAAAACCTATTTGAAACCACAGCCCTGTGGCCCATCTTGATGGGTATAAAGTAACATTATTGTTTGTATGAGAACACATTAAAGAAAAAAATGGAAAAAAATCAGAAAGGACTTACTAAATACTTAGAATGTATGCCTGACATTTGTATCAGTCCCAAATATAGGTATTTCAAAGTGTTTTGCCCTTGAATTCCCAGCAGTGGTACCATTTGTACCAAATGGTACCAAAGTACCATTTCCCTGCAAATCTAGTATGAAAAGTAATTATATAACGTAGCATGCCTGGTTTTAGAGTCAAAAATAAGTAGAACTTTATGATGTTAAAGATTTTGACATTTTTCCTGGTCTCCTAATGATGTGTTCATAATTTTCACCGTATCATCAGTAGGTAGCCTTTTTATTCTGTGGATGGTTTCCTCTGTTCTGCGGAGGCTTTTTTTTTTTTTTTTTAGTTTGATGTAAGCCCAATAGCTTATTTTTTATTTTATTGCTTTTTGTTTTTGCTGTTGGGTTTAAAAAATCATTGCCAAGATGGATGTTGAGAGGCTAGCCACCCATGTTTTCTTCTGGGAGTTTGACGGTTTCAGGTCTTACATACAAGTCTTTAAGCCACTTTGAGTTCATTTTTGTGTGGAAAAAAATCAGGGAGTGTGATGCCTCCAGCTTTGTTCTTCTTTCTCAAGATTGCTTTGGCTCTTCAAGATGTTTTATGGATCCGTACAAATATTAAGATTGTTCATTCTATTTCTGTGAAAAATGCCTTTGGAATTTTGATACGAATTGCATTGAATCTGTTTATTGCTTTGGGTAGAAGGGCCATTTTAACAATAGTAATTCTTCCAATCTGTGAGCACAGAATATCTTTTCATTTACTTGTGTCACTTCTTTTTAAAGATTTTTATTTATTTATTTGAGAGAGAGAATCTCTCAAGCAGGGCAAGGAGCAGAGAGAGAGGCAGAGAGAGAATCTCTCAAATAGACTGCCCTAATCATGGAGCCCGACGTGAGGCTCAATCCCAGGACCCAAAGATCATAACCTGAGCCAAAATCAAGAGTTGGACACTCAACTGACTGAGCCATCCAGGCGCCCCAGGTTGTGTCTTCTTTAATTTCTTTTGTTAATGTCTCATAGTTTTCAATATATGGGCCTTTCACCTTCTAGGTTAAATTTATAAATTGATAGGCATTTTATTTTTTCGATGCAGTGGTAAATGAGCTTTTTCTCTTAATATCTCTGATAGTTCATTATTAGTGTATAGAAATGCAACAGATTTTTGTGTATTGATTTTCTATCTCCAACTTTACTGAATCATTTTTTCTAACAGGTTTATCTTATGGATAGTTATGGAAGTTTTACTTCTTTTCAATTTGGCAGCTCACTCTTTCTTCCACTCTTCCTTCCTTCTTCTCTTCCTTCCTCTCTTTCCTCCTTCCTCCCTTTTCTCTCTCTTTCTTTTTCCTAATTGCTCTGGCTATGGGCTTCTAATACTATGTTGAATAAGAGTGGTAAAAATGGGCGTTTTTCTCTTGTTCCTGATCTTAGAGGAAAACTTTCAGCTTTTCACTGTTGAGTATGATGTTAACTATGAGCTTGTCCTATATGACCTTTATGATGTTGAGGTTTGCACCCTCTATACCCTCTTTGTTGAGTTTTTTTAAAAATCACAAATGGATATTGAATTTTGTCAAATGCTTTTTCTATATCTATTGAGATGATCCTCTGATTTTTATCCTTCATTTTCTTAATGTGATATGTCACATTAACTGATATATGGATGTTGAACTGTCCTTGCATCCCTGAAATAAATCTCAGTTGATCATGATGTATGATCCTTTTAATGTATTATTGAATTCAGTTTGCAAATATTTTGTTGAGGATTTTTACATCCATGTTCATCAGGCATATAGGCATATAATTTTCCTGTCCTGTGATGTCTTTGTGTGGTTTTGGTATCAGATAATGCTGGAATCATAAAATGACTTTGGAAAAAAAATAAAAATAAAAAATAAAAAAATAAAATGAGTTTGGGAGAATTTCCTCCTGCTCTGTTTTTTGAAAGAGTTTGAGAAGATTGGTATGAATTCTTGGAATGGTAGAATTCACCAACAAAGCTGTCTGGTCCTGAACTTTGGATTGGTTTTTTATTATGGATTCAATCTTCTTACTAGTAATTAGTCTGTTCAGATTTCCTATTTCATTTTGATTCAGTCTTAGTAAGGTAGTATTTTTCTAGGAACTTATCTATTTCTTGTAGGTTGTCCAATTTGTTGACATATAATTGTTTGTAGTTGTCTCATTATCCTTTGTATTTCTGTGGTATCAGTTGTAACATCTCTTTCATTTCTGATTTTGTTTATATGAATCTTCTTTTTTCCTTGATGAGTCAAACTAAAGATTTGTCAGTTTTATCTTCTCAAAGAACCAGCTCTTAGTTTTATCGATTTTCTCTATTGTCCTTTTGGTATCCATTTCATTTATTTTTGCTTTAATCTTTGTTATTTCCTTCCTTCTGTTAACTTTGCACTTTGTTTGTTCTTCTTTTCCTAGTTCTTTGTGGTGTAAAGTTAGGTTATTTATTGGAGACTTTTCCTGTTTCTTGAGGTAGGCATTTATCACTATGACCTTCCCTTTTAGAATTGCTTTTGCTGCATCCCACCAATTTTGGTATGTTATATTTCCATTTTCATTTGTTTCAAATTATTTTTTTAGTTTACTTTTGATTTTCTCTTTGACCCATTTGTTGTTCAGTAGCATGTTGTCTATTCGCTACACATTTATGAATTTTCCAGTTTTTTTCATGTAATTAATTTCTAGTTTCATGGCATTATTGTCAAGAAAGATGCTTGATATGATTTCAGTTCTCTTAAATTTATTAAGATTTGTCTTTTTGCCTAACATAGGATATATCCTGGAAATTTTTCCACTTGAGAAGAATGTATATTCTGTTGCCTTCAGATAGAATGATCTGTATATATCTGTTAAGTCCATCTGGTGTAATGTTTCATTTAAGGCCTATGTTTCTCTATTCATTTTCTGCCTGAAGGATCTATCCATTGGTGTAAGTGGGATATTACTTAAAATACTTACTATTACTGTATTGCTATCTATTTCTCCCTTTAGGTCAGTTAATATTTGCTCTATATATTTATGTGCTCCTATGTTTGTTAGGTGCATACATATTTACAAATGTTACATCATCTTGTTGGATTGACCTCTTTATTATAATGTAATGCCTATCTTTATCTCTTATTACAGTCTTTGTTTTAAAGTCTATTTTATCTGATATAAGTATAGCTACTCTAGCTTTCTTTTGGTTTCCATTTGCATGGAATATCTTTTTCCATCCCTTCACTTTCAGTCTCTATGTCCTTATATCTAAAGTTAATTTCTTGTAGGCACCATATGGATGAATCTTGTTTGTTTCTTCTTTTTATCCACTCAGCCACTCTGTCTTTTGATTGTAGAATTTCAGCCATTTATATTTAAAATAACTATTTTTAGCTACGTACTTACTGATATTTTCTTCACTGTTTTCTGGCTGTTTTTGTAATTCCTCTCTTTCCTTTGTCTCTTGCTCTCCTCATCTGTGGTTTTATGACTTTCTTTCACGATATGCTTATATTCCTTTCTCTTTCTCTTTTGCATATTTACCATAGGTTTCTGCTTTGAGGTTACCACGAGGCTTATATATAATAACTTATATCTGTAATAGTCTACTTAAGGTTTTGATCCCATTCTAAAGCCCAACCTTTTTATTTTCTATCCCTCATGTTTTCTTTTTGCTGTCACATTTATCTGGTATCTTTCTTAAGTAATTATAGAATCATAGTCACATAGTTACTTTTCTCTTATAACCTTATAATATCTTTGTAAGTGATTAATCTGCTACTTTTACTATATATTTACCTTTCCAGGGAGATTTATTCTTTCATATGTCTTCTTGTTATTAATTAGTGCTCTTTCTTTTTGCCGGGCACACACTCTATGTGTTTAGTCTCCCTTGCTGTTTGTGTTGTTGTTGTTGTTGTTTTAAAGAAAGCACCACCGTGTTAGGTATCTTTTGCCTCTTAACAAATTACCACAAACTTAGTGGCTTAATCAACAAGCATGTATGACCTCAGTTCCTATGGGTTGGGAATTGGGGCAAAAAAAGTGAAGTTACCAAAATTTTTGCATAATTACACTAGAAAATGAAGGTTTTTGCATGTTACATTCAGAATTAAGCTATCTTGTGTACTAGGCTAGGTCCCATGTACTATTTCAGATGGAGCTAGTCTCAGTATATAGGGACTTAAATAATGAATTTGGAACGATCTTCCCTCTAGGAATGCGGTTTTATCTGTGCTGTGTTTCCCTAACTCCATAATTTCTTACACATCAGGCACCCATGAGTTCTCAACAAATGTTGACTGTATGAATTATGACGTTGAAGCAGCAAGTAAAGGAATCAGGCTATATATTTTCTCCTTATCTTCTTAGAGTAGGTGCCCATTTGACAATAAAATAAAATCAGGGGACCTCACACCAGGTCAGTTCGGTTTGGCACATTCTGACATAAGAATATTTCCAGTGATTCCTCAGAGCAATGTTCCTCCTTTTTCACAGCTCTGATGAATGACAGTTTCTACTTATAAATGTTTTTGATCCCCTTGTTTAAGCAGTGAGGTATTCTCAGAATGTTCTCAAGGATGTACAATTTCAGCGTGTAGTACATTTATCCATCCATTAGCTTTACTATAGCTTTTTCCTACTGTTGTTACAAATTCTAAAATGTGTAAGTGGAAAATGTCTAATTTAGTATCAGAACCCCATAGAGGTCTAAAGAAAGAGTCCTAAATTGTTGCCAATTTTTAAAAGAAAGAGTAACTCAGAGCAGGGAAGATGCATTCATTCAACATAATCTCACAGAGGTTATATGGAGCCTAGAAAGCATGATTCATTATTCTAATTTAATGGTTCTTAGTGTAGCAGAATAAAGTAACAGCTAAGTACTGGGGATCTTACTAGGCCCTGAGGCTATGGCAGGAAACAGGATAGAAGAAAATTCTGATCTTTTCAAGCGTACCTTCTCATATAGGGAAACAGTCAATAAAAAAGTGCCTGAAATACCATAATTAATTTATATTAAGATCACATTTTTGCACATTTTTGTACCTCAGGGACTTGTTTGTGTCTTATAGTTGTCGTTGGCCCAGTGTCCATCAAGATGTAGCTATTATTGGCTGTTCATAATGTAGCAAAACTTACAGAGTAAAGTCAGCAGTTTGGGACAAAATCCTGGAGACACCAGCAGAAGATTGGGAAATGCTGCGTCTTCAAAGCTACTGATAGCACAAAATACAGTGTTGAGTGGAGAAATACTGTGTCGGTGAGTCTGGATGATCTGGTCCAGAGCAGTTAAACTCTGAATAGGACACAGTTTTAGGAATATCTCAATTTATGTTGCTGATATTGTCCCTTGAGTTTGCATAACTGTGGTATATAATAAAAACGAATGTCTGGGTAAGTCCAAAATAGCTGCTGTAGTGAGTGTAAGATAATTTAAAAGCAACTTTTAATTTAATAATTTAATAAATTATAACAGAATTATAGTGTTTCTTATTGTTTATGGTTTCTTAGATGTGAGGAGATATAATATGTATATATTTGATGGTAATAAATGCTTTAGAGAGGACTAAAAGATAAAAAAGTGAATAGAGGATGCCATGGAACGGGGTGTTTTGCAATTTTAGTCAAGGTAGGCAGGGAAGCCCCTGAGAAAGTACATTTAAAAGACTTTTCTTTTTTCTTTTTTTTTTAAAGTCTTGAAGAGAGACTGAGCTGGGCAGGCAGCTGAGAAGAGTATTCCAGGCAGAGTGAACAACCAGTGCAAAGGCCCTAAGCAAGAGCATGCCAAACTTATTTGAGAAACAGAAAGGAAGTCATGTGGCTAGAGGGCAGTGAGAACAGATGAAGTAATAGGAGATGAAGTTGAAAGTTAAGGGAGACCAGCTCACACAGAGCCCCATAGGAGATTGTGAAGATGTACTTTGAGACTGAAAGAATTTTCACATTTATTCTAAGTTAGGATCCATTAGAAAATGTTGTGCAGGAGTGACATGATCCAGCTTACATATTTAAAGAATCAGTGAAGCTGCTAGATGGAGAAAAAACTGAAGGGAGACAAAGACAGAATTGAGGAGAACGGTTAGGAGGATATCATCATAAGCCAAGTGGGAAATAATGGTGGTTTGGACCAGTGTGGTAGTGTTGTAGGAATGAATAAGAAGTGATGGAATTCATGACTCACTTTGAAGGTAGGTTTAAAGGGTTTGCTGATAATTTGGATAAGGAATACGAGAAAAAGAAAAGGAGATTCAAGGCGACTCCAGGGTTTCTCATCTTAGCAACTACAGAGAGGAAGTTGATATTAACGGAGATGGGGAGGACAATCAGAAGATCCAGGGGCACCTGGGTGGCTCAGTCGGGTAAGTGTGTGCCTTCAGCTAAGGTCATGATCCCAGGGTCCTAGGATCGAGCCCATATCAGGCTCCCTGCTCAGCGGGGACTTGCTTCTCGCTCTCCTCCCCACTCATGCTCTCTCTCTCAAATAAATAAATCTTAAAGAAGAAGAAGAAGAAAGAAGAACAGATCTGGTAGGACTAACAGGAGTTCATTTTTAAACATGTTAAATTTGATATGTCTATTAGATGTCCAAAAGAAGATGTCATGTAGACAGGTAAGTGAAATTGGAGTTCTCGCCACCATTCTTTGCCAAAAATCTCCCCTCATCTACTCATTGGCCAGAGTGTATCCTGTAGTTTCCCTGGAAAGAGTAATTTTTCCATGGGGTCCCATGTTCATATGAACAATGTTGCCTGAGTTCTTACATGTTCAAAACTATTTGATAATACTAAGTCCTGAAGAGAATGTCTAACAACAAGATCTATCAGTTATAGTTTACAATGTAAATTGGTACAGCTACTGTGAAAAATGGGAACATTCAATTTTAAGGTCAAACATTTACAGACTCTAAGAGCCGGCAATTTCACACCAATATTTATATGCAGGAGGAAAATATTGGTAAATATATTAGAGGATGTGCACAAAATATCAAAATAACATTGTTGCCTAATAAGACCAGGAAATAACCCAAAAACATTTCAACAAAAGAACAGGAAAATTATGGTATATCTCCACAATGGAATAGTATATAGCAGTCAAAATGAATGACCTACAGCTAAATCCAAAATAACCAATCAGCAATGTGCTGTATTTCATCTATTCGCATATGTGTAATTTTTCTTATGACAGCTCAGAAATCTTAGCTTACTTGGGAGAGGTTTTTTTGTTTTGTTTTTTGTTTATTTGTTTTTTAAAGATTTATTTGAGAAGAGAGCACACATGTGGGGATTGGGGGAGGGGCAGAGGGAGATACTCTCAAGCAGACTTGGTGCTGAGCACAGAGCTGGACTCAGGGCTCAGTCTCATGACCCATGAGATCATGACCTGAGCCAATGTCAAAGCCTAACTGACTGAGCCACCCAGGCTCCCTGACAGAGTTTATTAGTGGTTGTGCCAGCTATTAAAATTTTGTCCTTTATAAGGAGGGCACTTATGTTGAGCACTGGATGTTATATGTAAGTAATGAATCGCTAAATTCTACTCCTGAAACCAGTATTACACTATATGTTACCTAACTAGAATTTAAATAAAAATTTGAAACAGGCAAACAAAAAAGCCACCTTGGTGCAGATCAACCAAACTGAATATTACATAGCAATGAGAAATGTTATAACACAAGGACACGTGGGTTTCTTAGTCAGTTAAGCGTCTGCCCTCGGCTCAGGTCATCATCCCAGGGTCCTGGGATTGAGTCCGCGTCGGGCTCCCTGCCCAGCTGGGGGACAGGTGGGGGGAGGGGGGGCCTGCTTCTCCTCCTGCCACCCCCCCCCGTGCTCTCTCGCTCGCTCTCTGTGAAATGAATACATAAAATCTTTAAAGAAAAAAAAACCCACATGTTATAACACAAGTATATGAAAAATGTCCTTTAGCTCCAAATCCACTCTTCAGTACTCTGCTTTGTGACACAGGCACTGAGAGACTGCAACTCACTTCTGTACTTCGCCAGCTGGCTCTGTTCAGAGCTTTCTCAGCGGGGAGCATTAGAGGAGGCTTCTGTGCTGGAAGAGGGAGAAGAGTACTTGCTCGGCCTGTTGCCTTCCGGTTTCCTGTCCCTGGGATCTCCCCCCGTCCAGGCAACGCTTCTTCATAGCAGCCACAGCAATTCCTTCTTGTAGTGGCACCTACACTCAGCCTGTAGGTACTCCATCCCCTGTAGAACCAGTCTGGTACCACTGCCTCCCTAGAGGCAGCCGCCCCCTCCTCCGAGGCCCGGGTCTGCACCCCAGGGAGCCTCTCCTCTGCACTGAGATGCATGCGTCAACTGAGCCGTGCTTCCTTCTCAGATATGCCATGGTTTCGGGCCCGCATGGACCCTTTTCTAAGTTCCTCCCTTAGTTTCCTCTGTTTTCTTAGCCATAGGGGATGGTAGCTTCTTCCTGCGGTTTCTACCCCACAAGATATCTCAGAGTCCTTTTTCTACCCTTTCAGTGGAAAATAGCTTTATTCCTGGTACAGGTGCTTTATGTCAAACACCTCTGGTCCAATAAGTGGTGTGGTTTCTGTCTAATACAATGGTACATAAAATAATTGTACTGCTTGTAATTCCTAGGATATTAGAATTGAAGTCTCAGAAGATCGTACACAGCAAAATACATTTGCATAAAGTTAAAAACAAATAAAACTCTATTTTAGGAACAGACAGTCATGATTTAGAATAGTTCTTACCTCTGGTACAGGGAGGTGGAGATAAGGCATGGTGGAGGAGGCCATAGATAGACATTAAGTTACTACAACGTTCTAGTTTTTACATTTGCTTTTTTTAAAAAAATATTTTACTTATTTATTTGAGAGAGAGAGCACAAACCAGGAAGAGAGGCAGAGGGAGAGGGAAAAGCAGACTCTCCGCTGAGCAGGGAGCCCAATGCGGGGCTCAATCCCAGGACCCTGGGATCATGACCTGAGCCAAAGGCAGATGCTTAATGACTGAGCCACCCATGCACCCCTAGTTTTTATATTTGGATTCATAAATTATCTTGTTACATAAATAATAACTACCTATATAGAAACCTGCATACATAATACATTCGTAATACATAGATATATGCATGCATGCATGTAAACATACAGAAAATAAGACAATGGTTGAACTTTGATGAGACTATTAAAATAACTGATTAATCCAGTTCTCTAAAGGTGAAATCATAATAAAATAATTTCCCTTTTTACATAAAGATTTGACTCTGAAATTCTTGATTCACTGTGCTTGCTTGAGAGTACTGTGGATGTTTCTTCACTGTCTTTTAGTCCTGAGAGTTTTTGTACAGAAGTCAGATGCCACCCTGCTTTTATTTCCTTGAAAGGGGAGTTCATCTATAGCCTGGCTTCTCCAAAGGCAAGGATTCTTTCTACATCTTTAAAGGATTCCAAAAGGGATTTGTTCTGAATCTTTCAAGACAACTTCACCAAAGTGTGACTCGGTGTTGATGGTTCTGGGCCAACTTGGAGTGGCTCAGTGTGCCATGAATTTTCTCTAATTATATGTTAAAATATTCGTTCTGTTGCTTTCTTTTGGGTTTCTTCTTTGGAATTCCAATTAAGCACAGAAGAGCTATGCTTTTGTTCACTTCTTTACTTCTGTAGCTGTGCTCTGTTGCTAACCCTAACTCTGTATTTCTCTTTTGTTTGTTTTTCCCATTTCAATCCTCCACATCCTTTCCTGTGGCCTCCCTGTTGTCAGATCTCCCTTATGCCCTTCCTACTTTATGTTTTATTTCCGTAACTTTTTGTCTTGCTTTCTTTCCTGAGTCCTGCCGTCACCTTCTATTGTGTGCTCCGTTCTTCCCTGATGTCTCCATCTTGGCTATCATGTTTAGGATTCATTTAATTTTTTTTCCCCAAAATAATGATAGATTGATTATAATTTTTATCTGCTCTATTGCAGCTTTCCCTGAAAACTTTTCTTTGTCTTACAGAAATGTTTTGCTGTTCTTTCTCACGTATTAGAGTATTTTTGGGTGACTACTCTCCATTTCCTTTAACTTTTCTTTTCTTTCTTTTTTTTTTTTGTTGCCATATTGTTGTGAACCAGATTTTTTGTTTTGTTTTTAGAGATTTTATTTATTTGAGAGAGAGAGAGACAGAGACAGAGCATGAGCAGGGAGAGGGGCAGAGGAAGAGGGAGAAGCAGGCTCCCTACTGAGTAAGGAGCCTGATGCGGGACTCAGTCCCAGTACCCTGAGAGCATGACCTGAGCCAAAGGCAGAAGCTTAACCAACTGAACCACCCAGGCATCCCAAAGGTTAGAGCTGGAGGGATAAATTAGGAAGAATAAAGGCCAGGGTAGCTTTGCTGGCTTAGCAACTCAAGAGCTGTACCTCTTCTACTACTATAGTGAGAAAGGTTTCCTTTAACCATGACACTGTTGTGTAGCCACATCTTCTGTGTCTCCCTGAGCTTATCCTGGTTCCAGGTGACTTCTTGAGCCAGCCCTACACTCCCCTAGTTCCTTCACCACTTACTGCAACCTAGAGACTGCCTTCAGCGTGATTCCCACACTTTTCAAGGATGTATTGTGTTGATGCTTTCTGAAATATGCCAACTCCGGACCCCCATGCACCTTCCATAGATTTCTTCTCATCTTTCCCTGGTGTCTCTAACCTCTCTGTTCTAATCCCTACCTGCATTAGTTCTTTCATACGGTGGAACATTCCCCTCCTGAGGGAGTAATTCTCTGGAGCTTTCTGAGCCCCCCACCCTTAACCCCTCTGGACTTCCCATTCCCCACCTGGCTTCCTGTCACATTTTGCTGGCCTCAGCTGTTCTTGGCAGGTCTTAAATGTAAATCAAGTTTGCAGGTTTTCTCTGTCTCTTGGCTTTGCTATAAACAAATTTTGCAACTTCTGGAAAGATTCTCTGTATGGTTTCCAAGAGGAGTTGAAGTAAGATCCAGAATTCAGTTGGCGCCATGTCCCTACCAGAAGTTCTACAAGCGTGTTTGAAAAAGAGAAAAGAAAACCTGCCATTGTATTCTCTTCAGAATCTGTTTTCAGTCTTTCAAAGAAAGATGGGAAAATGAAATTGGCCTGTAGTTTGAGGCAGATATTGTGACTGACTTGTGTTCATCTCAGTCAACTGTTTTCTTGAAGGTTTGGGAGCACACTTGGTAGAGTTGGAATGGAGTCCTGCTGCTCCAAATCTAAATTGAATATTGAGAATGAATGGACACACATTTTCACAGGACCAAATTTGTTACACAATTATGATGATTTCTTGGTTATTTTCTTCCATTAATCATGGTGAGAGAAGCCCAAAGAGCAGAAGGAGAGAGAAGACACCGAAACTTTGCCATTCATCCTATGGAAAGGAATAGAAGGTGCCAAAGGAGACAGTTCTGAGCTTCAGTGCAGCTACAAAAAATAAATAAACAAGTTAATTAATTAAATAAAATCCTCCTCAGACAAAAAGCAATTACATAAAACTTGGTTCAGAAAAATACTGTCAGAGCTGTGCAATCTTAAGAAAAATTTTACCTTAATTTTGGAAGCCAAGTGTCAGTCAAATTGCATTTGATAAGTAATTTTAATGTAAAGAGGTATCATGTTATTCATTTAAATCTTGCTGAGTGAAGTAGCTCTTGCATTTAGCTAGTATTTTCATTTTCTTAACATTATGAGATTGTGGGAAAGGCTTAACTACCTGGATTGTTAACCCCATCACACCTCTGGGTTATCCACCAAAATCACTGCATTACCACACTTAGCTGAACCACCATCTATCTCGTGATAATGGGTAGAAATGCAAGTCTCTGACTTTAAGAAAGAAACAACTGGTCTCTTTAGCAACAGAAATGTCAGGAAGTCTGGAGAACCCTTAAGACCCAAAGGGCCATAACCCCAGTGGCTGGGTTTCAGACATCCTGACAGAGGGCAGAGTACATTATTTTGGTCAAGAGAGTCTTCTCATAATCTCTCACATCATAGTTAGGTGGTTATTTACTCACACCCTGCCTCTAAGTCTGGCCTCCAGTGACTCTGACATCCCTGGCCAGATGCATCGTTAACACATTCCACCGACCGCTGGGAGTGGGTGTCAGTGTGACAGCAGGGAAGTGAGACCGAAATGGATCTCCCGAGTCCCAGGACCTCGTTCTGCTTTGCAGACACTCTGATGCTTGACTTTATTATAGGGATTAAGACCTATGATTTCAGCGCGGTAACATCAACAGTCCTCCGTTAATCCAATAATGATTCAACAACTGCTCTTTAGATCCTTTGATTTACTGAGACGTAATGGTGTAGTTTTTAGGTTCCCGAATTCCAACTACATTAATTGCTATACTTAGAGTGCAGCTGTCGAGACTTTAATCCCTCTTTACTGCAATGATATTTAATTGAATTGAATTATATTAAATTACCCTGAATGTTCTAGTGACTATCCATTTGTTTGTACTGTATTAAAAAAATTTTTTTTATTTTGAAAGGAATCAAACTTTGAGGTGCAGACCAGATTCCTTCATGTTTTCTCATATAAATCTAAAATATAGGAGATAAAATAATGTGGTGGTGAGGCAAATAGGGATAGTTTCTAAACATTTTTTTTCAGGGACATTTGTCACTATTTAATGGTAAGTGAAACATTTCTATATACTGCATTTCAATTGCATCTATCATCATTTAAAGTTAAATAACATAAATATCTCTCTTCCCTTATTAGACAGAATTTGCATCAACACATTGTGAGTCACAAAACAGAGAGACAGAGAAATGGAAATAAAGGCTAAAAATACATGCTGCTTAGAAGCCAAAAATATAAGAGAACATGAAGTCGCGAGTTTCTCTTGTGCTCAGGTAAGCACTAAGGGTAACACACTTCCTATTTCATAAATACAGCACTCTGGCAGGGCTCCTGGGTGCCCTTGAGCCTTTGAGTCACAGTCTTTCATTCCCTGCACCCCATTCGGTATGGCCCCTAGACAAAGGTCCATGAGGCCATTGCAAGGCCTACTCTCTAGCCAAGTGCTGATGTCTGTGACCACAGAGTGACCCTACCACCAAGGAGATGATGACTGCCACCTGACACGCCCCCGAGTCACAACCCTTGTGGACCTGAGCACCTCCCTTTCTCGTAATCTTAACAAAGGCACCTTACCTCTCTGAATCAGGGTCTCTGTCTACTGTTTCATTTTCCCTGATGACCAGAGAGATTAAAGGGACAAGCCGAGGTGCTCCCCAGACATGAGCTTTGTTTCTAAGTCAGCTGCTCAGTCGATGACAGCCACTGTCAAGTCTTCTCTGAGCTTCAGGTTCTTTATCTCTAAAATGGGAATAATCTACATAAGACCAGTGCTTACATAGCCTCCTTATATCTTTAAAATAAGGAATGATTTTGTAAGCTATAAACTAAGGTACAGTTATTATTACCTCAATCCTTAGCTAAACTCTAAGAGTCTCTAATAGTGTCACTTATTTATTTTTATCTCCTGTCCTGTATAATAATGTTTGAGATCACCAGGCAAGTTTAATAAATGCTTGTTGCACCTGTCACTGCATCATAACCATGAGCCGTATGGGTTATTCAAGAGGACACCACATTCGAAGAAGAAAAGTCCAATAGGAATTCAAACCTTCACACATATTTCTTGAGGAAGGTAAATCTCCAAGGCAACTCTTGCTAAAATTCCCTTCCTCTCATATGATTTACCATCCCACATCTCCCGAGGGCCTATCACTGGCCTTCTTTCCTTCATCCTCCACGACCCCTCCCTGGTCATGATCATGACCCTTTCTGTTGCCTTTCCAGCCTCTCCCCAGGGTCTTCATCACCAGCACATCCCTCCAGCCTTCCAGAGTGTCCACTCCCCACAGTTAATGGCTTCTGTGAAAGAAAGTTCCATCTTCCCTTCCATTACTGTTTCCCGGGAATAGAACATTTATCCCCCACCCCACTTTCCTGATTTGGGCTCACAACAAACGTAGGGGCAGGTGGAGGGGGTAGGAATGAACAGTGGTGAAAACAAAGCCTAATGTATCTGGCTTAGAGAAAAGCTAGGAACATTCACCTGCATTGTCATTTTTATCCCATCCCCTACAGAATGATTAGATGAAGAATTGGCGAGTTGAGTACTGATTACATTCCTACTGAGAATCAGGCTCTGGGAATGACATGATGAGCTACCTTGTCCTTGAAAGCTTTGTGCCTCAGTGATTTGGTCAGTGCCTTATACATGGCCTGGAAGGTGCTGTAAATGCTTGAGGGAGAGGTGGTAATGAAGTGCTTTCACAGGATCCATCTGGAAAAGGTGTGCAGGTGTGCAGGAGTTGCTGAGACCACAATGATTTCAGGGAGTCTGTAGGGAGTTGGCTGTTGCTTGTAACAATGAAGTTTTCATTGGGGTAAAAAGAGTCTGCCTTGTGTTTGGCAAGCAAAGAGAAAAGAAACTAATTTGGTTAAACTAAAAATCTATAAAAGTTTGGCATCTGTGCCTCTATAATTTGATGGGTGGAGATATGTAAAGTTTTGGACCAGAAGCTGCTGAACCATCTTTTTTTGGTGGTTGTTCTATTCGAATCAATTTCACAGCTTCTTTATAAGTAGTGCTCAAATAGTAGTATTTAGAATTAAAGAAGAAAGTACTAAGGGAATAGAGGTACTTGTGCTGGTAGCATCTTTAAGTTCAACCAATTTTGTTGTAAACATGTTGAAGTCAAGTAAACTCAGCTTGAATTGATGAAAGATTAATTTTATACTCAGCACTGTGGGAGATACTGAAATACTGTTTTCNGTACTAAGGGAATAGAGGTACTTGTGCTGGTAGCATCTTTAAGTTCAACCAATTTTGTTGTAGACATGTTGAAGTCAAGTAAACTCAGCTTGAATTGACGAAAGATTAATTTTATACTCAGCACTGTGGGAGATACTGAAATATTGTTTTCTTTATTTTTTTTTATTTTTTTTAAAGATTTTATTTATTTATTTCACAGAGGGAGAGAGATCACAAGGAGGCAGAGAGGCAGGCAGAGAGAGAGGGGGAAGCAGGCTCCCCGCTGAGCAGGGAGCCCAATGCAAGCCTCAATCCCAGGACCCTGAGATCATGACCTGAGCCGAAGCAGAGGCTTTAACCCACTGAGCCACCCAGGCGCCCTATTGTTTTCTTTATAAATTGGGGAAAGTAATACTTCTCAACAATGCCCCCAATAAAGTGACTAAGAGGCTTAAAAACAGATAATGAATGTAAAATTGTAAGTACAACATTTGGTACAGACCAGAAGCTCCATAAATACTTGGGAATGAATGAATGAATGAACTATGGGAGTGGATTAGCCTTGTTATTCTCTAAGCTGTACAATTATTTGAGTCTTTGAAATAAACCTGGAACTGAGGAGTTAAGAGTCATGAGGTCTAAATTGAAGTCAGTTGTTGAGGCTGAGTTGGATGGTAATTAGAAAAGTTGGTTCTGGACTCAGATTGTCTGGCCTGAATCCAACACCCACCATCTGTCAGCTCCATGATCTGAGTGAAGTTACTTTACCCCTTCAACCTTCACATTCCTCACCTATAAGTAGGGATAATAACAAAGTCTACTTTGTAGGATTATTGTTAAAAGCATTTGGAATGTCAACCATCATGAAAAGTTCCCTGCCCACTTGGAGCAACTGCATCCCACCCAAACACTCTTTTTTTCTTCTTTTCTTAATCAGTCAGGTCCAGAATCTCCTAAATTGGCTCTTGCCATTAGTATCTCAAATCCAGTTCCAATAGTCAACTGATCTATATAAGATGAAAGTCTGGCCTATAGCCATACCACCCTAAACACACTTGATCTCGTCTAAAATGACTCTCTGGAGAATGGGGCACCTGGGTGGCTCTGTCAGTTAAGCGTCTGGCTCTTGGTTTTGGCTCAGGTCATGATCTCAGGGTCTGTGTTCGAGCCCCTAGTCAGACTCCAAGCTGAGTGGGGAGTTTGCTTAGGATTCTCTTCCTCTCCCTCTCTCTCTCTGCCCCTCCCTCACTCGCATGTGGATGCATATGGGTGCACTCTTTCTTTCTCAAATAAATAAATCTTTAAAAAATTTTTTTAAATGAAATGAAAATCGAGGCACCTAGCTGGTTCAGTCAGTAGAGCATGCCACTCTCGACCTCAGGATTGTGAGTTCAAGCCCCATGTTGGGAGTGGAGCTTACTTAAAAAAAAAAAAATTAAAATTAGAAAATAAAAGTGAAAATCCAATCCTGTTACTTTCTATTATCTACAGGATATAAAGTCCAACTTTCTTCTCATAACAGAAAACTCTTCATAATCTAGTAGTACAGTGTAATGGTTAAAATTATGGGTTTTAGAATCAAATGGACCAGAATTCCAGCTGTATTCCTTACTTGTGAACCCTAGACAAACCATTTAACTTCCCCCAATTTATTTTTCTGATAAATAAGGATATAACAATAGTTTGGTGGTGAATAAACTCTAAGACTGTTCCCAATTGTTCCCACCTCCAGGCACACCCACCCTTGTATAATCCAGTCCCCTTGAATGTGGGTGGACCTATCATGCTCGTAACCAACAGTATATGGTCACGTTGACAGGGTGTCACTTCCGGGATTTACATTACATGAAACTGCAACATCAGCCTGGATAGGAGATTATACTTTGTTCACTTTGAGGGGGAAGCTGCCATGTTGGGAAAGCTCATGGATGAAGGAACTAAGGGGGACCCTCGGTGGACAGCTAGCAAGGAACTGAGGACCTTAGTCCATAGCATAAAGAACTAAATGCCGCCAGTACCTCTGAAAGTTTAGAAATAGACCCTCTCCTATTCTAGCCTCAGATGAGAACCTAGCCCCAGCAAACAGCTTGATTACAGTCTTCTGAAGACTCTGAAACAGAGGAACCAGCTGAGCTGTGCCTGGACTCCTGACCTACAACAAGTGAGATAATAAATGGGTCTTGTTTTAAGCCCCTAGATTTATGATAATTGTTGTACAATGATAAATAATTCATATAAGTGCTTTCCTAGGGCAGTGACAGTTTGTCTCACCAAATATCCATGTGTTTCTCTGCATTCCCCAATTTCGTTTGCAGTGGAGATGGGGTTATGTGACTAGTGCTGGCCCACAGACTGAGCAGAAGTGACTGTAAGAAGTTATAAATCAGAGTATCTCCTCGATCCTTTTCCTCTGTGCTGGTGGCTTTAGAGACCACATGTTCCAAATGTCATAGCTCCTAGATATAAGTTGGCTGCCTGGCCTACATTGGACTTTATGAGATGGAAAATAGACTTTTATTGTGCTGAGTCACTAAGAATTCAGGGTTTGAATATTAACCTGATTAACAAAACTACTCCACAAGAGATATTATAGGATTAACCAAGATAATGTACAAAAACAAATAGCATGGGTTATACAAATCAATACTCAATAAATTCTACCACTTAAACTTTATCCAGTCTTGTAGTCTGTAAACCTGTACTTTTGAGCTGGTTTTTAGTTCTATAATCACACATGTCATCTCAAGCTTCTTGCTGTTCCCTCTGCCTGGAATGTCTTTCCCTGGCTCACACATCATTTAAAATTTGACTAAGATGGCACCTTTCCTGGGCTAGGTGTGTTCCCCTTTTCTTTCCACAGCCGAATGTTTAGTCCCTCCCCTACACTAACCACACTGTACTAACCACCTCCTAGGAGAGATGGCCAGCACCTTCAAGGGAAGTGTCAGGGGCCCCGTGACATTGAAGGCACTTGATAAATGTTTGTCATTTACCATGGCAGATTTAAAACCTTCCTTATTACATACTTAGTCGAACTGGCTTTTTTAAAAATTTTAAACCATTCCCTTTCAAGATTTTTCCATGAAAATAACCCCAGGTGCTATTCATAGGGTAAGAGATCTTTATTCACAGAAAGAGTGTTAATTTCCTGCTATCTCCCATCACTCTCTTTTAGACTGAGCCCCAGTACTCCTTTTATCTTTCTGTCCTAATTTCGATTCTCAACACTATAATCATCTCTCCAAACTCTGTCCTTATTTGTGAAGTAAAGAGTCACACAGAGTGTTCTAGGGTTCAGTCATGACCAGGGGCAATGAAAGACTCTGCAGTCTACTCTGATTTTTGGTTCTTGAACTTGATAATGGTTTCTTAGCTTCTCGTCTCTGGGGCCCAAGCATTTATCGATCTTACATGTGTGTACTCTTTTGGATCTTCTCCCTCCAACTTACCAGCTTCAAGGTCAACTTGTTGAGAAGGAAACTACTTTTAACTCTACATTTTCCCTGAGATATGTAATTTGAAACTCTAGCTCTGAATTTTAGTGAGGTCCTTCCATACCTTAATGGCCCTTGGTAATAATGAGCAGCACCTTTCTTCTGGACCTTTGGTGAAAAAAGATTTAGCTATACTGAGCTCAACCGCTCTCTGTCTCAACTCTGCGCCTCACGGTTGGCAGATAGTAATTGTGTTAACCCCCACGTAGAACTCACAGAGTTCTCAGGAGCTTGAAAAACAAGACTTGCGAATGAACACACAATCTTATTAATGTGCTTGCAATAATTCACTGGTAGAAGTTAAGGCAGTTATTCTTATTTTTTGCTGCATTTCATTTTGGACTTGGATGTGACAGTATTTGCCTCTTCAAGATGCATTCATTTTCTTAGGGACTGTTATTTGAAATAGAGTTCTCTGTAGACATGCCACGGCCAGTGACCAAGGAAAAGAGAAAGTATCGCTCATTTAGAAAATTGCTCTCTAGATATGAAAAATGATACCCAAGTATCAGTGAAGAGCTGAGATGTGTCTGAAAGCACCTACACTATGCCCCAGGAGCTTAGTAGTGGTAAGATATTATCTTTAATGATATTAATGAACATGATACCTTTAAATAGCATTCTCCAATTTTCCAAGCATTTTCACATGTATTATTACATTAGATCATTGCAGAAATTCTGTACTTCAGAGTATAGTGTAAATCCTATTTTAAGATGTGGACTCAGAGGACTTCCTCATTTCACAGCCAAAGCAAGTAGCAGAGTTGGAAAGATCACCCAGTATTTTTCACCCTGAAGCCACTTCTATTTTTACACAGTATAGTATTTTTTCACCATATTCTCTTCAGTTGCTAATAAGCTTTACTCACATAAGTCTTGAAAATAAAATTCTTTCCAAGTTGTGTTTGATTTTATTTCTCTGGATTTTAGCCACAGAAACATCTAAGCAGGGATCTCTCATTGGAGGTTGTGCTGTTTCCCACTGGCCGGTTGCTCATTTGTCCCTGGGGCTGCAAAGCTGGGGCCACCCTCAGCCTCTGGAGACTCTTCTCTGGTCGTCCCGTGCGGTCCCTCCATTTCGGAGCCAGCGCGTTGAAGCTCTCTCATGCTTTCCACTCTCTGACTTCCCTTTCCGCCTCATATCTTTTGACTTCCTCTCCTTCCAACACAAGACTGTCCTCTGCTCTTAAGAGCAGATTTTTGTTGCGTGGGCTGGTCCAAGGTTTCAAAAAGAGAGCAAAGAGTATTAGCAAGTTCGTTTGACTAGCAGATCCAAGCCATGTTCCCCAACATCTACTTTATAAGTAATATGTTACAGGAATATTTTCATCTCCTTCTATTTTTAGCTCCCATCTGCCTGATTCTTATGTCTAACTTGCAGTTGGTTCCAAACTCCAGTGAGGAAAGGATTATTATTTATTGGTTTCCCTCAGATCCCAACACTAATACAACATGGACAAGACCAGTAGCTTCTTCCGAATTTTTTGGGTGCTTTCTCTATGCCTTCTGTACTAGTTTTCTGCTGCTGCCAGAACAAATTACTTTAACCATAACAGCTTGAAGTAACGAAAACTTTGTGGGCTACCTAAGAATTTTTGGTCTTCTCGGAGGTTGTAAATATGTTCACATATGCTTGCTTCGAGAAGGGTTATAGCTTTTGTTTTTATATGTGATCCATGATCCATTTTAAGCCGACGTTTGTGTATGCAAGGAGGTAATGGTGTGGTATGGTAAACAGCAAGGTTAATTCTTCTTTTCCTCGCGGGGTTGTAGGGACTGGGCAGTAGGGCTTGGAGGGAGAGGCACCGTTCTGATAATAACTTTCTACATAGCTCTGACTCTTAGAACCATGACTGTATTTCACACACTCAAAGAATACATAAGTAGTTAAAAATCAACAGGGAACTCAAAGTGGAATACAAACAGTAAAAAATCAAACTGAACTATATTACAAATGCATAACGTAACTATAGTGAAGAGGATGGGGGGAAATACTAACCGGAGCGACTTTGGAAAACAGTATTTTGACTTTTAATTATAAAACCCCCCAAAATAAAAAGAACTGGAACTGTATACAAATATTGTACTTGAGTTGGTAAATTGGTTTCTCAAAAGAGGTTAGCAGTTTAGAGACTACATGCATGTATATGAGGACTGAAAAATAAGTGAATATATTGTGGGTAGTAAGGGCCAGGTTGCTCCCTATCAGGGAAAGAAGTGACAAAAAAATGTGAGACCCTGTGGTGTAGGATTAGAATTACAGGTATAAGAGTGAGCTCATGATCTCTAATATACATACGTACATAGATGGAGGTGGAAATAAATATACGTAGTGTATGTCAGTGTGTGTGTGTGTGTGTGTGTGTGTGTGTGTGTGTGTGTGTAAGGGCCAGGATTGGGACTAGAACTTGTACCAGAGCCTGTTGGACTAGAGACTCGCTTCTGCTCACCCCATGACCTCGCTCCGCCCTGTGGGCCCACTCCTTACCCTGCTTTGTGATTCCTTCCATATCCTTGCTGATGTGAGCAGATGTCCCCAATTCCAGTGCTGAAGAAACAGAGAGTGGGGGAAGGGCTCCTTTGCCATGGGATTGGAGTAAACTCTGTTTTTCCTTAGATTGATTAGCTGCAAGTTTAAAATTTCCAAAATGTAATTGCCTTTAAAAATTGGTTAAATCTGGAAGGGGGCGGGAGTCCTCAGCGGGCTGACAGTTATGTGCAGATTGTTTGACTTCAATGTATTTATAGAAGCAGTGTCTGTCACCAGGCCTCTGGGAACACTTGTACTATTTAAAATATAAATTAGAAAAATATGCTGACGGAATTGTCTGCCCTAAGGAATTTTCCCCTAATCACAGCCTTCATGCCAATGTAAGAATTTCTACTTGGCTGTCCCTTTCTAGGCAGAAGTTGGGAGTATGCGGCCGAGACCTACAAGTTTGCTAATGCTTAAAAGTTAGCCAGAAATGCTTTGTCCCAACACGTGTTCCTTTCAGACTGGAGATTCCTCCAGACAGCATCTCCATTCTTCCTTTCCCTTCTGCTTTCCCCAACCAGGAGCCCCCCTCCCGGGAGCCTCCCCCACCCTCCGCATTCCCCCCAACCCTTTCAGGTGTCTGTGGCTTTGCCGTGCTGTCCCCTTCTTGGATGGCCTTAGTGGTTCCTTGTCCCCACCCCTAAGGTCACAAGACCCTGTCAAGACCTGGATCAAGCCAAATCCACTGACCTCCTACTGTCCCCTCTCCTCCCAAGTCCTCATGCCCTACATTTGCATCTGCTCTGTTCCTCACCACCAGTCCCTCCCTGATGCTGACTGGGATCCAGCATGTTCCTACTCCCGTCTTGGCCATTTGGTGAAGACCCAAGGGAGCTCCTGTCAGAAGTGATCCATTCTTCCCCATGAAGCTAGTGGTACTTTCTCTATTTGCTCAGCGTCCTTTCATGGAGTCTTTGCTCTTGCTGATGCACATTGTGAATATTCCCTGCTAACCCAAAGTTTCAGGAGAGCACAAGAGTCTGAGATAACAGAGGTAAAGTCCCTAATACCCTGCCTCGCAGGCACACAAAAGGCCCTTGGTAAATAGAGGTTTTCACTTCTCTCTCCTTCTACATTAAAAAGCAGTGATCTACAATGCCCAACTTTTAGTAGATGATTCATAAATATTTTTAAATAATGTATTGTGGCAGAACTCATCAGAGAGAAATTCGAACAAGTAAGTGTTTAAAAAAATTTCTGGACTCATATTTTCTTTCTGGGGAGTCTAGAGTCTGGGTTTGACTTAGGTACTCTTTTCAATGCAACAGCAGTGTGATGCTGTTACAGTCACAATTGCAGGCAGATCATAAGTGAGTTTTAACCCCAGAACCCACCAGTGGTGACATATCCTCACAATGCCTATCTGATCTGCAATCCACTCTCTCCAATCTCATCTATTTTTCCCCCTCTTTCCCAGTCTTCCTAAACCATTCTGGCCTCTTTGAGTTTCCTCAACATGCTAAGCATGCTTCTGCCTCAGGGCCTTTGCACATTCACTCTCTGCCCATAATGCTCTTCTCTAAGATAACGATATAGCTCCTTCCCTTCCCTCAGTCAAGCCTTCTCTCCACGTTACCTTCTTAATGAGGCCTTTCATCACTATCCTATTTAAAATTGCACAGAGATACATACAGCTTTTATCCATCCTTCCATACTTTCCCCCCCAAAAGTCTTTACTACCTTCTACTATATAATATATTTATATTGTATGTATTTTTTTCTCTGTCTTCCTTCCACTGCAATGAAATTTCTCTGAGGCACTGATTCCCCCCCCCCATTTTATTATCTTCTGTGTCCCTAGTCTAGAATAGTATTTGGCATGTAGCCAGTCATCCATAAGTAGTTATTTATTGCAAAAATGAATGAAAGCAATCAATTTCCCCTGGTTCTGTAAAGAGATACCCCCTCTCATTTATGACCTTTTCTGTTTCACTACTGTAGTCTCCCAGTCACACTGGCTAATGAACAGCATTTGCATTGCATTAAGATAAATTACTTTTAATTAATTGATTACTTTAAATCAATTTATTTTAAATAAGTTAAAGTAAATCCTTTTCATTTCTCTTGCATGTAAACATTGTTACCCAGCATTATTTTTACAATCATAGCTGCTGAAATAGAAATCTGGAAAATACCAAAATGATAGAAAAAGTTATTTCAAGGAAGGCTATAAACATATAAAGCAGAATGGAATTTGTACTAAACAAACCACTTTTATTCATTAATTCAGAAGATGTTTACTGAGAGTGTATCATGTTCCAGGCCTGTTCTAGGAGCTGGAGTTACAGTGGTGAATGTAACAAGTCCCGTCCTCGCGGAGCTGTGTCCACAGGCCGTGAATGAAGCACATGTTTCCAGTTGAGGTCAGTGCTGGGAATAAAGGAATATGGTGTGAGAGGATAGCCCGTGGCTCCTCTCTCCTTTTCTCTGCCCTTGCGGTGTGTGTGGTTGACTGTTCTCCACCATGTCTTTTCACAAGAATTTCAGGATCAAGTGATTCTGGCCAAGAAACAAAAACAGAATCATCCCATTCCCCAGTGGATTGGATGAAAATTGGTAATAAAATCAAGTACAACTCTGGGGGAGACACTGAAGAAGAACCAAATCAGGGTCTACAAAAATCGCTCATAAGATGGCACACGTCTTTATGCTGCTTCACAGTCTCTTCCTCGGACCATATCACTCTGTAAACATCGCTACTACTCGAACAATTAGATGTGTCTTGCTGGGAAAATGTTTTTTTCTGTTTATCTATGCTTCTGCCCTACTAGGTTTGTTCAGTAATAAATATGTGAGACCTTTTGTTTGGGGAGAAAAAAGAGAGAGTGATGGATCTATTTTATATGCACTGGTCAAGAAAAGAGAGTAGAAAGGATTTGAGCAGAAATCTGAATGAAGTGAGGCAGAAAGTGACTTGTAGCCAACAAGGATGACTTTAGCCATCCTTCAGCCAAGAAAATGCACCGGGAACAGCACGTACATGTTCCCGAGGCAGGAATGAGCTGGCTGGGTCTCTGATGCCGTCCGTGTGTTTCTCCACGCACTGCTGCTAACAGTTTTGTGAGGTGGACACGAAAGGGTACATGGACCTGTGTGTCTTGGGGGAGAAACGAAGAAAGGCAGCAGAAATGGGAGCTGGTCTCTGTCTCTCATCTTTACAAGAGATGGAATCAGCACCTTGCCGATGTTGCCCGAGGACCAGCAGCGCCAGCGCCACCTGGGAGCTTGGTCGAAATGCGGGTTCTTGGGCCACACCCCCTACTTACCCAATCAGAAATTGTGAGAGAGCTTTAGAATCGGCATCTAAGTGGGCCTTCTGTGTGATTCTGCTACACAAAAGTTTGAGAAGTTTTGAAACAGATGATCTTAAAGAGCTAAACTTTTCAATTATTTTTTTTTCTTAGAGAGAGAGAGAGACCACAAGCTGGGGGAGCCAGAGAGGGAGAAGCAGACTCTTTGGTGAGCAGGGAACCCAATATGGGGCTTGATCCCAGGACCCTGGGATCATGACCTGAGCCAAAGGCAGACCCTTAACCGCCTGAGCCACCCAGCTGCCCCTAGTATTTTTATTAAAATGAAACAAAGAGGACAACTTGGGTGGAAGCAGCCTCCATGCTAGGATGGCAAAGAGAAAAATGCAGAAGGCACCATTAACTCAATGCCCATATAGTATTTCTCTGCCCCTCTCCCAGAAGCATTCTGGAAATCATTTATAGGTGGGTACTTCCAGTGCTGTCCTTTAGAAGGTCTCTCAAAACTGCACACATTATGCAAAGATCCATAAATGCTTATGAGCAGCTTTAGGTGATGAAAGAGAAGTAAAGGATCAGACAGTAATATTTGTGGAATCAGCTGACCTGTTAAATAACCCATGGCATTCCTCTTAACCTTTTGTATCCTAGAGCTTTGGTTTTGTTTTGTTAATTTGGGTCTATGGCACTTCGAGGACAGGATAAACTCCTTGAAATTTTATGCTTGTATGTGTATGTTCATTTTTCAGAGGATAGGGTCAGTAGTTTTCATAAAATATTCAAAAGGGTTCATGATTGAAAAAAGATTGAGAACCACTGTGTAAAAAAGGGTGGTTATTGAACTCTGGCCAGATATTAAATGCAGCTTGAAAATCAAAAAGATTGGCTTTCTTACCCCAGAGCTTCTCAGCCTGGATGTAAACATGGAAGAGAATTAGCTCTGTGGGTGGCATTTTTCTTTGTATATACAATATATCCTTTTAGGATTTACAACCTCATAAATAGCAATTTTATGCCTGTCAGTATTGTTTTGGCTTAAGAGGGTGGGGTTATGAATTCTGCTGGCCTCTTTCCAGATCCACCATCTTGCTTCCACGGCCTCTGAGGATGACAATAGGCTTTAGAGTCTACTTTTTAAAAAACCTAAACATAGGCACACATGAAGTTCAACTTACTTTGTCCTAAATACTTTTTTTTCTTCATATACAAAACCCCCACCTTCTTTTATTTCATTGACTTTCCGTCTATTTTAATTCTGTTCACAATGTGACAGAGTTTTCACCCTAAAGACAGAGTGTCATAAGGAAGGTTGGTGCTACTGTGTGGTCATACAAGAATTCTTTTTTAGGCCATAGAGTCAGGCCACCAGAGAGTGAGTTTACTGGGAAAGTAGTGGTAAACTTTTAAGGGGCTGATCTCTACTGTCTGGGATGGGAATCTGGGTATCTCTCATTTAATGTCTTAACTGGGCAGATTTCATGCCTTAGTCTTATGTCAGATTCTTCCACACTGCTGAGAGGAGAGACATGGTCAGCTTGTCAGTTATGGGGTTAGATGGAATGACAAGTAAAAAAAAAAAAAAAAAATCTAAGCTGCTGCTGCATACATAGAAAATAGACCCTCATTTGTAATTGTTTATGTGTTTATTTGCAATGATAAATCTAATGGTCCAACAGCCACTTTGGCACAGGGAGTGGAAAGGTGCAGAAGTCCACTGTATCTCTGACTGAGTTCTTGGGTCTCTGGTCCTCCCTCTCCTGCTTTGCCCTTTTTCTGGACTACCCAAACCTGGTTTTCCACTCTTCTCTCAAGGTCATGGCTGCTATTTACTGCCTTCACTCTTTGTGTCTCTACATCTTCTCTACTCTACCAACAGGCCATACTCTTTGTTTGTCTGCACTTCAAGCATCCCAAGAGACAAGATCCAATTGGCTTGATCTCTCTCCCTCTTGGATACAGTGTCTGTATTGGAAAGAATTCTAGAAGCAGTCCTTTGGATGGGTGAGAGTGTGTGGATACATTTATCATGGTAAAACGACTTGGGAAGATTTTTACAACAAAAAGTTGTGAATATGGCAACTGTCTTCAAAATGAGGCTAAGCATATGGCAGGCTGTGGTAGGCAGAATCATATCCTCCAAAGGAATCCACATTCTAATTCCCAGAGCTTATGAATATGTTACCTTCCATGGCAAAGGGGACCTTGTGGACTTGGTTGGTTAAGGACTTTGAGATGGGAAGATTATACTGAATTATCTGAGCAAGCCCAATGAGAGAGGCACAGAGAGAGATTTAAAAATGCTACCCTGGGTGCCTGGGTGGCTCAGTGGATTAAAGCCTCTGCCTCCGGCTCAGGTCATGATCTCAGGGTCCTGGGATCGAGCCCTGCATCGGACTCTCTGCTCAGCAGGGAGCCTGCTTCCTCCTCTCTCTCTGTCTGCCTCTCTGCCTACTTATGATCTCTCTCTGTCAAATAAATAAATAAAATCTTTAAAAAAAATTAAAAAATAAAAATAAAAATGGTACCCTTCTGGGTATGAGGATAGAGGAAGGGACCCTGGGCCAAAGAATGCAGGCCACTTCCAGAAGCTGAAAAAGATAAGGAAATGGATTCTCCCTCTAGAATCTCCAGAAGATTTTATTCTAACACCTTGTTTTTGATTTTCAGCACCTTGATTTTAACCCAGGGAGGCTGTGTCAGACTTCTCATCTCCTAAATAATAGATAATACATTTGTGTTATTTTAAGCCATTAAGTTTTGGGTAATTTTTTACAGAAACAATAGAAAACTGATAGAGAGGCTCTCAAAACATTCTCTCTGAAAACATCTCCCTCGTGATAAAAAACGGCTCAGGGAGAATTATAGATTAATTTATCTTCACTCTGTTCTGGGCATCATATATCTGCTACTCTCCTACCTGTCCACACAGACTTTTCCATAATCTATTCTCATTCATTGGCTTGACGCTTGACTTTGCTGTCACTTGAAGTTTGGTTGAGCAGACCCTCCAGGGAGTGGGCATATAACCTAAACCCAGGGACAAACACAGAGAACAAACCTAAGATTCTCTGGCAGAGTCACGGGCAAAGACATTCTCTTTAAGCTGGTGGCATGTGAACATTGGGCTTTAGGGGAGCACCGTACCGTCTGTGTATAATGAACCAACTGAAGAATGGAGAGATAGAGCCCTGACTCTATTGTTTTAGCACCTGACTGAGCTATGCCTGATGTTGAGCTTATTCTTGGCCTTTCTAATTAAACAGGTGCCATATTTAATCCATCCACATATCCTCTTAGTTTATTTTCAAAATATATCCCGAATCCGAGCTCTTGTCGGCACTGCGTGGCTGCTCCCTGCTCCAGGCCGGTCATCTCCTGGGTCCCTTTGGCAGCCTACTGCCCAGGCTTCCGGCTCTTGCCAGGGCTCTCTTCACTCTGTCCTTAGCCCCACAGCCAGAATAACATTCTCAAAATGTCAGTTAGATCACATCATTCCTCCACTGTCTCCCCCTCTTTGCTCAGAGTCAAAGTCAGAGTCTTGGCAGTGGTCCGCAGGCCCCTCCATCAGTGGCTCCGCCCTGCCTCTTACCTTTTCTGACTTCATGTCTGGCAGGTCCTCACTCAGATGCCATCCTTGTTGCCTCACGCTTTAGCTTTCTTCAGAGCACTCTGAAGATCCATATTTTATTCCTTTGTCTTAAAAAGACACATTTGGTGCCTTGCTACAAAGTACACATTTGTCTGTCAGCACATTTGGTGCCTTGCTACAAATTACAAAACACTGACCTTTCCTCCAGGCTAATGTTGCCGCCCACTGAGATTTGAGGCTTGGCTGGAGAGTTCAGCTCTGCTTTCAGCTCATCTTGCCCTGTCCTCTGGGCTCTGTGGGGCTTTGCACAAACTGTGCAATGTGTGTGTGTATGTCTGTCTGTGTATCAGCCTGTATCTTTTATTGTCTGCCCCACCCCACCTTTACTCCATGAAAACAAAGATACTTGATTTTTTAAAAATATTTTGTTAACTACTGGATCCCCAGTATTTAGAATAATGCCTGGTCTATGATAGGAGCTCAAGAAATGATTGCTAAAATAATTAATATGTTTATATGTTTTCTTTTTTGCTTGTGCTAGCCTGAATTGGTTTCCTGTCATAAGCAAAAGGGTTCTAATATATCCATGCAATGCTCAAGTATTTATGTTGAACAGTGAATAGCTGTCCTCCTGAACAACTCATCTCATGTTCGGATATTTATGCTTCCTTGAAAATTCTTCCTGATGCTGAACTGAAATCTACCTCCCTGAAAATTTGGTACATTTCTTACCTACAGATTAGGAGGCACAGAAGAGATTTAATTTTTCTACCATATGACAACCCTGCAAATATTTGAAAGCAGGTTTATTGCCTTTGTATCTTCTCTTTTCTTGATTAAAAGCCCCCAGTTTCAACTGTTTTCCCATACAATGCTGTTTTAAGAAATCTTTTTTTCCTTGTTAACCCTCTTTGAATGTCTCCAGGTTTGTTGTCATTGTTGTTTTGTTTTTTTGTGTTCCTCCAAATCAGAATTGAATGTGACACTCTGGAGATTCAACCAGTATAGTGTAGAGCAGATTTATTATCTCTGATCTTTAAGATACTCTACTTTCCTTTTTTTAAAAAAAGATATTCTACTTTCATTAATACAGTCTATGATCAAATTAACATTTTGGGAAAGTCAAAACATAATAATGATTTATGTTGAACTTACCATGAATTAAATCCCCACAGTCTGTCACACAGCTGTCATGAAGCCATACTATCTCACATAATTGGACAATTGACACTGTGGTCCAAAATTGCCAACACTTAGATACTTGAGCCTTATTATCAGTCTCTGTCCTTTGCAGCTTTGTGTCATATTGTATAAAACCCTGTCATTTACATCCAAATTCCTCCCTCCCCTCTCTTCTGAGCCTTTCTTTCACCCGAGGGTTCTGAGGCAGAGGGCAGGTAAGTTATTCCAGCCTCACATTCTGGGGCTAAATGGCAAGTCAGGATTACTCATTTTGGGCCTGCACTTCATGTCCAAGACCCAGTGTCCTCCACGCACCAGAAGATATTCGTTTTCCTGCCCTGGTTATATTTCCTGCTCCAGGAATTTGCCTAGAGCCTCAGTCTTCTCCTGCCTCTTCTTGCTATAACCTTTCTGGGACATTAGAGGCTTCTTCCTGATCCTTCTTCTGGTGAAAAACCTAGAACCCAATGGTAAACCATAAGATGCCAGCACCTGCTTGCCAAGACTTCTGAACATTAGCCAACCCCAAAGCCCCACAATATTCTGCCTTCCTATTGGGATACTCTCTATTTCTACTGAGAACCATATTCAAACTATAATTAGAAATGATTCTTCTCTTGTATTTAGAACATGCTATGTGCATGAATAAGTAAGTGGACAAGACAGAAGAGACCCAATCAGAAAGGTAGAAGGATGATTAAGACCAAGAGAGAAAAGAGTTTCAAAGACAAAATTGCCAGCAATGCCAAATGTTGCAGAGAGACCAGCTCACTGGAGCACTAGGAAAACATGACTGTGTTGGATAGAGTGTCTCTGATATCTGCAGTTTCAATCTCTGTCTTTAGTTCATTCAGGCACAAACTGCACATCTTGAAAATCAATTTAAAGCTGTCATTTTAATTGGATTGAATGAATGGTATCTTGGGTACACAGCTATATTGACCATCACTGGCCTTCTCTAGCAGGAGAAGGGGATAGAAAATAGAAATTACCTTTTGTACCAAGAACCTATAACTGACAGAATGAGAAGATTCCATTGTTTGCAGGCAACAGAAAAAAATTCAGAGCTGCTTACCTTTACTCCACAGAACCAGGAAAGCCATGGGATTGTGGGAAGTACACAGGGTGCTTAGGAAATCTCAAGGCTGTGCACAGAGGGAAAGGCAGAGCAGGACTTACTAACGGCAGGTTCAGCACCAGCTCTGGTCTCCGGGAGATCCCTCTGGGAACAGTCGCCCTGAGCTGGGGCATAAGGAGAACTGGGTGGGAGAGGGTATGAATGGGTATTTATCACTTTCCTGCTGTGTAGCATCCGTTCTTTTCTTTTGATAACACTAACAGTCTTTGAAATAAAAGTGCCCTGCCCCGACCCCGCCGAGGGTAGAAGGGTGACTCATAGAACGCTGATTTTTTTCCTGGGACTTTGAATCTTCCATGTCATATAACAAAGGCAAGGGAAGAAGGCTGGCGCTCAGTCGTTGCTGTGCTAGAGCCCTGGTGTTGTTCTGGATCCTGCCTTTTCATAAGGAAGACGCTTCCTCTCTCCCCTCTCTGATTACCCCCAAGAGCCACCCATGGTCCTACCAATGTATTTCCTTCTTGCTTGACAGAGTCAGTTCTGTTGCTTACAACCAAAGAACCTTGATTGATGCAAATAACATGCCAAGACGTGGACCAGCTCCTTTTTTATTCCCCCCAACGCCAGGGTGAATTTTTCTTAACGAAGCCTGGGGACTAGAGACCCCTGAGCACTTGCTCCCCTTTTCCTCCGATGTCAGTACTAAAGCAGTTGTTTCTCCTCTGACACTGATTCTCTTCAAGCCACTACTCACCCTTGTTTCCCACATTTTGTGGCTTAAGTCACAGGAGAAAGGGGAAGCCTGAAAATCATTTGAATGTAAATTGAACTGAATTTATAAATGAGACACAATTAGACATACACACATGCTATCTACAAAGATCGGGAATGAAATAAGAATAGACCACATGAGACAAAAAACACTATAATGTGTTCCAGAGAGAAATGCAGTGACAGTTTTGCCAGGAACCCCAGCTATAATGAACACCTCTTTATTATCACTTTTCTGGCCATCCTGGAAACCACTCTGAATGAGTGTTGGGATATATTACGTTACTTTCTCTTTGTGTTACAGTCAGACATTGTTTCTGTTTACAGTTACATCTTTGGCAGGCCTTATTAATTAGCACTGCCAAAACCAATTTCCTAACCCCAAATCTGATCAAGTTGCAGCCTGCAACTGTGGTAGGTCCAGAGACATGCTGACTTTCCAACCAAGCTTTACTCTAAACCTAAATGGCATCTGTTTGATCAGTAAACATCCGGAGGGCATACCCAATCCTCAAGTTAATTAATGTTTACATGTTTCATCTTCCCAACAAATTTGTAAGCCTTGAGAAGACAGGAACCACGGGGTAGTGGAGAAAGCATAAACTTAGGACCGGACAGAACTGTGAGCCCCTACTCCATGCTTTGCCACTTACCACCTGGGTTAAACTCGGGCAAGTTACTCAACCATCTCAGCCTCTGTTTCCTCATCAGAAAATGGAGAAAAGAGGAGCACCCGGATGGCTCAGTCAGTTGAGCTTCCAACTCTTGATTTCGGCTCAGGTCATATTTCAGGGTCATGGGATCAGCCCCGATTCAGGTTCTGCACTGGGCGTGGAGTCTGCTTGGGATTCTCTCCTTCCCTCTCCCTTTGACACCCCCCCAAATTAATTAATTAAAATTTAAAAATAAAGAAAAGAAAATGGAGAAAAGAACCAAGCCTGTTAGTGTATGTTCATCTTCATTCTGTTTCTTCTGTTTCTTTCTCACAGTGCCTGAGGTAGTATTCTGCATATAATGGACATTAAGTAAATATCAGGCCCCACCTACTCAATATTTATTGAGTGCTGCGTACCAGGAACTGCAACTGGTCCTGAGGACACACCCATGAAAATTCAGCCTTCAGTCAGCCTAGATCCACCATCATCAGGAGACTTGGCCGCTGATGGCTCTTGGCACATGGCTTCACATCCCACAACATCAGCATCATAATGGCCCGAAACTTGTTCTCTATGGTTAAACTCAGAATGTCCAAGAAGGACTCCACTTGATCAAGCTTGTATAAGGTTTCCACCCAGTTCCAGTTAACTGGCTGGAAACGTAAGCTTCTTTACTGTGACTGTCTCAAGTGACACATACCCCAGAGACAATCAGCTCTGGCTATAGGAGGGTAGGTTTCCTAAGACGATAGTCCCACCCTTTGATTTGTTTGGTAGATAAAGAACTATTTCCAAGGAGGGCTGTGCGTGAAGAGGATGCTATTTCCGGCAGATGATACAGCATCTGTCTGTGTCAGTGTATCTCAAGAGCAGGGTCCTTGTCTCGTTGGTCTCATTCGTCTGCCTCCATCTAGTGCCCAGCCCAAGGACACACGTACCTGTGATTTGTAAGTGTTCGTGGAAAGGAAGACTATGGAAAAACCAGAGAATGTTGAATTGCTAATTCTGTGGCAATGATTGTCCTTACAAGGTAAGTTCAGAAAAAGGAAGAACAGTGTCAGATTTAGAGAGCTCATGGAAGAGATAGGACTTAGGCTTCTCAGAATGATTTAAGATTTGATTAAGTGAGGAAGAGGGGGAAGGCATTTCAGAAATTAACCTGGCTTATGTGTTTATATGAGGCGTAGAGGAAAGCAGTCAGGGTTCAGATTGGCCTTACTGGAACAGTGAGGGAATAATGAACAAAGAGAATAAAGTAAATTACTGGAGGCAGACTATTTAAACCCCAAGAAACAGTCTGTTCCTAATGTGTTAGTGAGTAGGCAGCCATACAAGTTCTTGAGCAAGTGAGGGCCATGAAAATTAATTTAGGAAGATTAACAGTTGCAATGGTGAGGAAATTAGTTATGAAGATATTTATCTGGGAAGTTAGCAATGGAACCCTGAAATGACGCCCTGAAACAATGAATAGAAATTCGTGATTTTGTGACAGATTGGAGACAGAAGCTCGATTTCACCAAAGGGAAATGAAAAAATAACTTCAAGTTTGTAATAATAATAATAATAATAGTGATACCACTGGAATTTATTAGATGATAGGGAAGGGAGCCAGTTTGGTTTGGGTTGATGGAAATAACAAACTTAATTTTGAAATTCTAGGAAATTAATTTTGAATTCTAGAAGATGGCAAAGCATTTGAATGGAGGCAGTCAGTAGACTTCTGCAAATATCACCCTGAATTTCAGGTAAAATCTGAAGGTTTCTTTTAGGAATCCAAAATTACTTTAATCCTTTTACTTAACAAAGATGCAGAAAGGTGTGGACCTGGTGTTCTGTCAAAACAAGAAAGATACAATCCCCCTCCCTTATAGCCACATCCCTTCAGTGGGGGGACATGATAAGAAAAATGCATTACTACAATATGGATAATCCTATGACCTTAGACTTGAATTTGTGTTTCTTACTATGTTTTAACTGAAAATTGGGATTCTACACTAAAGACAACATCAGGAAACCAATGGGGCAGCAGCATTTGCTTTCATCTGTTGCCATGGCAGTTGAGCTTGGCATTTCCTGGAGAAATGTGCACTCAAGATGCTGAGCTGGGGCACTCCTAAGTGGCCTCTGTTGGGCTCCAACAGCCTCTCCAGCTTGCTGTTATCATTCACATCATGGCCCCAAGTGCGTAAACTACACTTCCATTTAATATGCTCCTAATTTTTGGAGTTATATACTCTAGGTACATTATCTCTTTTAATTCTTGGAAGTGCCCACACAGAGTCTCAAAGCAATAAGTAACTGGGTTTGGATTACACAGATAGCCTTTCATTCATCCATTCCCACCCAGGCGCTGTACTAAGCGCAAAGGTTAGGTGGTCCCTACCCTTACAGAGCTTATAATCTCCAGGGGAAGAAAGACAACATTATTAAAGAAATAAGTTATAGTATGGTATGATGCTTGCTTTCATTCTAGGACAGGAAGTTATGGGAATATGTATCAGAGGGAGTCTAATCTGATGGGTAGAGAAGGCCTTGCTGACGTGACCTTAAAATGGAGACTTGAAGGTCAAGTGTTATTAGTGTAGCTGAAAGGGGACAAAGAGTGTAGTCCAGGAAAATATGTTGAAAACATGCTACAAGCTTGGAAGTGAGAGAGGACCTAGCTGATTAAAATAAATGAGGAAGGGTCTGAGTATTTGGATCATAGGACTGGAGGGAAAGAGTGAGGCAGCTTTAGCTAGCAAGTTCCTGGCTCAGGATTAGAATGTAGGCCTGTTGGCCTCCACTGCCTGCTCTTGACATTCTCCCCAAAGCTTGTGGACACATGTAAAGAATCCAGATGAAGCTGCCATTTTCAGGTGTCCCAAAAGCCAGAAAGAAATGGATTTTTCATTTCAGAATGACGGTGTAGTCCCATTACACAGGTCTGTAGTTTTAACTAACAAGAATGGTTTTTGAACACACTAACTCCCTAAGTCAGGACTTTGCACGAGCAACTGTGCTTTAAGACTCAGAGAAAATTCCACTGGGTCATGAGGGAATCCAGAGGAGAAATGTCTGGTGGTTTCTCAGGTTGATCACTGGAAACAATTTGCTGTCAATAGTCACTGTATAAATGACTTTTTTTTTTTTTAAGATTTTATTTATTTATTTCACAGAGGGAGAGAGATCACAAGGAGGCAGAGAGGCAGGCAGAGAGAGAGAGGGGGAAGCAGGCTCCCTGCTGAGCAGGGAGCCCGATGCGGGCCTCGATCCCAGGACCCTGAGATCATGACCTGAGCCGAAAGCAGAGGCTTTAACCCACTGAGCCACCCAGGCGCCCTATAAATGACTTTTTAAGATTGAAAGTTCTAGTTAATTGTTTTTTCTCTCTCTGAGAATTACTCTTATTTTTATAGTGGCTCTTCTGAGAACTGAAATTACGTATCAGAAAAGAGATCATAATCAGCCATTCTGCTGTCTTTAATCTAGAGAGAGAGTATAATTTGTGATGTTAATCTGATACTTTTCGCAAGTAATATTTTTTTACCTCAAAAGTATAGGTAAAAAGTGTATGTGCCACATAAAGCTGTTTTGTGCATATTATCATCCAAAAAATGATTAAAATGTAGTGACAAATATCAATACATTTTGAACAGCAACATTTACATGGGAGATCACATCTCTGTTTTGCCCTTATCGTAAATGAATAAATCTAGTGCTGCAAATTCTCAAGGCAACTGTGGGGAAGACAAGGAAAGTTCAGTCATTAATCACATTGTGAAACTAGACATAGCAGAAAAAGAATTGAAACAAGACTCACTGGACCAAAAATAATCCATATTAGAAAGTGTAGATTTGCTTAGTCAGATGTGAGATTCTAGTGATATTTGTTTTTCTGAGCTGTCTCCTGACCTAAAATAGAGAGCAGTACTGAACCAAACATTAGACACTTCCTTTTTGGGCCCATTAAATTGGGAATTAGAAGAATATGCTTTATATATTAGAAATGCTTCTCCAAAAATTCTTATCTAATGCAGCAGTTAAAGTTAAGGTGAAGGAAGGGATCATTCATATTGGCACAGTTAAATATTATATTATAAGGATTAAAGAAAAGCAAAGATTTATACTGTGAGGGCATGTATAATAGAAATGTAAAATGATGGATCTAATCTGAAGTTACTCAAATAATTAAGCATATGATGAGTACATTCTGGAAAGATATTCGTCATCAGTGAGCTCTAGAAATTTTATCTTTAAAGTTTCTTTTGTTTGTTACAAAGGATTTCTAGATAAATGTTTTGGTTATGTTAGAAACAGAAATGTCGAAGAGCTTGATAAAGTTGGGGCTCATCACAAGGAGGTTTTCTTTGAAATTCCTGATTGTTAACATGCTAAAGAAATACTATACCTCGGCCTGTTTGCTTTGTTTTTCCATCAGTGATGTCCCTAAGGCTCATGAAATCATGCCTAATCTTTCTATTTCCCTTTTCCTTTCACTTAGCCCTACCCCAAATCCCAGGATTGCTTCCTGAGAATGTTTCCTGGCATGGGTCCCTCTGGCCAGCTGTCAGCTCCCGCCCTAGCCAGTGTCATCGTCCCCGCCCTGGAAGGCAGCCACCATCCCTCTGTGCTCTGTCTTTGTTAGTGTGTTCTACACACGACTTCTGGAAATACTTTTTCTCAGTCATGCCATTTCCTGGCTCAGCGTCTGCTTCTCACCTCTTCTTTTTACCAGCCATCAGTTCTCTGGCATGGATGGACCGCACGGCACCTTTCACAGATTCCCTTTGCAAATATTTGTTCAGGGATTGACAACGTGAGACTCGTCTTGTGGAAAGTCCACTCTGGCTGTAGTGTGGAAATTGTCTTGTGGTGGGTGTGACAGGACAAGACTAACCCGTGGGGTCGTCTGTTGGGAGTTTAGTGCGGGAACCTGGGCCGGAGCTGCTGATGTCTTGAGGCAGGGTCTTGGCCATGGACATGGGGTGAAATAATTGGTTTTACAACCTGTTTAGGGAGTGTGTATCCGCTATTCCTACTGAAGGTGACTTCTCAGGTGTTCAGTAATTATTTCCTAAAACTTTTTTCTCTGAGTTCCACTTTAAAAAATGCTTCTAGAGGGGCGTCTAGGGAGCTCAGTCAGTTAGGCGGCCACCTTCAGCTCAGGTCAGGATCCCAGGCTTCCTGCTCAGCAGGGAGTCTGCCTCTCCCTCCCCGGTAGCCCTTCCCCTCAGCTCGTGCTCTCTCTCTCTCTCTCACTCTCCTCTATCTCAAATAAATAAATAAAATCTTTAAAAAAAATTGCTACTAGATAAAGGACCCACTACCCAAACTCTGTGATCTATGAAGAGGACTTTAACCCTCCATGCCTCAGTTTCTTTATCTGTAAGGTGAGCTTCATGACCTGCTTCACAGAACTGTGTTAAGGCTTACAAGAGATACACTTTCAAGTGGTAAGCCCACTGCTTGGCCTGTTGTAAGATGACAATCAACATTAGTCACTGCTCTACTGCTATGACTACTTCTACATCTGACTCTTTCCAGACTAATGCACAATTCTGAACACTTTGTTTACTTTTTCTTTTTTTTTAAAGATTTTATTTATTTATTTGACACAGAGAGAGAGAGATTACAAGTAGTCAGAGAGGCAGGCAGAGAGAGAGGAGGAAGCAGGCTCCTCGCTGAGCAGGGAGCCCCATGTGGGCCTCGATCCCAGGACCCTGAGATCATGACCTGAGCCGAAGGCAGAGGCTTTAACCCACTGAGCCACCCAGGCGCCCTTTTTCTTTATTTTTTTTAGAGAGAGCGAGAAAATAAACAGGGGCAGGGCGGGGCAGAGGGTGAGAGAGATCTTAAGCAGGCTCCATGCCCAGCATGGAGCCCAAGACAGGGCTCGATCTCACAACCCCGAGTTCATGGCCTGAACCAAATCAAGAGTCGGTTGCTTAACCGACTGAGCCACCTAGGTGCCCCGAACACTTTGTTTTTTATGCTTTTGACTATATTTACTCTATATGAATTCAGATTTATAAATAAATTTCTTTTTATATTTATAAAGAAAATGTTACTAAGAAAATCCTAAGGAAGGGAAAATACACTTATAGTGCTGTACTGTGTTTATTGAAAAAAATTCCATGTGTAAGTGGACCCACCCAATTCAAGCCTCTGTTGTTCAAGGATCAACTCTAATTAGGGAGCTAGAAGAGATCTCAGGAATCGTCTTGTCTAATCTTCTTACGTACAGATTGACTAATATGGCTCCATGCTAGGGAGGTGACTTGTTCAGGCTCAAGCATTTCCTCAGTGCTAGATCTAAAACTAGAACCTGGGCGCCTGGGTGGCTCAGTGGGTTAAAGCCTCTGCCTTCGGCTCAGGTCATGATCTCAGGGTCCTGGGATCGAGGCCCGCATCGGGCTCCCTGCTCAGCGGGGAGCCTGCTTCCCCCTCTCTCTCTCTGCCTGCCTCTCTGCCTCCTTGTGATCTCTCTCCCTCTGTGAAATAAATAAATAAAATCTTTAAAAAAATAAAAAATAAAAAAATAATAATAAAACTAGAACCTAAGTCCCTGACTGCCTGTGTTATGGGCCCTTTTCTGTAAGTGCTTGTTGTATTGCTAAACTAAAATTTAAGCAATTGGAGGGTGTGGTCCCTCTTCCGGTGATTGGCCCAGTGCTGAAGCCTTGCCTGAACACGTCAACTGCCCCAGTGGTAATCTAGAAATTAATTCTGATGCTTTTCGTGACAAATTAGATCAAATGAATTCATGGGCTAACCATTTCAATTCCTGCTCACGATATAATGAGAGAGATTAAGACACCCTAAAGGAGTAATACTTTATCTAATGGCTATCTTACCAGGAGTTCAGTCTTTTTATAATGGTCTAACCCTCTCCGTATTGAACTGTTCTTGGGTGATTCGGGGGCTGCAATGATATGGTTAGGCCACCATTGAGTGTAGTACTTAGGTGAGCACTTCCAAAGGGGCTCTTCCTCCTTCCTGGGTGGGGCTCCAAGGCAGAATGAGGTTCATTGTCTCCTCAGTTCATACAACCTCCTGTGAAATTGGGATCATCACAAAACACAGATGCACATGTCCCACATGTGGAGATGGTGCCTTCTATCACGTTTAACTATTCAGTGTCTCCGGATGCCTGGGTGGCTCAGTGGGTTAANGGGCGCCTGGGTGGCTCAGTGGGTTAATGCCTCTGCTTTCGGCTCAGGTCATGATCTCAGGGTCCTGGGATCGAGGCCCGCATCGGGCTCCCTGCTCAGCGGGGAGCCTGCTTCCCCCTCTCTCTCTCTGCCTGCCTCTCTGCCTCCTTGTGATCTCTCTCCCTCTGTGAAATAAATAAATAAAATCTTTAAAAAAAACAAAACTATTCAGCGTCTCCTACAGTCTCAGGGCTGTCCTTTCAGAAAGAACCCAGTGGAAGGATTCTTCCTTCTGGTACTTTTTTTTTTTTTTTAATCTTGTACTTTGTGTTCTTTGCCTTTTTGTAATCACACAAAACTAAGCCCTCTTCTTAAGTGTCCCAATTGGAATCTTAGAGCATTTACTTTCCCACTGACCCCAGACCAAGGGAACTTACTGGGTTTGGTACTTAGGACTCAGCAACATTGGGTCGATGGTTTTGAGACTCTTGGTGAGAAAATAAATATAATCAGAGTGTCTGCTTAGAATACCTGTAGACCACAGTCTGCCACATGACTTTAAAAAAAAAATCCTTATATTTATTCTTACGCCTCTTTCTTATTCTCACTTTCTCAGTTTTTAGCTTAATTCCTCTTGTATTTCTTTCCTCACCTGTTTTTAACAATTTCCGCTGATAAAATATTCTTGTTAAAAAATTCCCCTCTTACTCCCAAAATTATAACACTAACTAAAACAGGAAAATAAAATTATTGTCATCTAAAACTTATACTCTCGCATCACGAAATATCCATTTTCCTAGAATCATAGAATTTCAGAATAGAAAGCATCCTTAGAAAATGTGTCAGTTAAAATACAATTTGAAGTAACTAGAATATTTTATGATGGCTCAGTTTAATTCAGTAAAGTTTTATTTCAATGTCAGGAAAAGTTGTTAAAGCCTTGGAAACAGGCAGGAGAGACTACTAAAGTGTCCATTAAGTGAACGTGGGGTTGGTTGTCTAGCAGACTCTCCAGGGATTATCTGACTCTATGGGGTACTCACCTTTGATTATCTTTGACAAGGCTATTCACAAATCTGTAGTGATAGGGTTTTACTCATGTGGAAAACTGATGACAATGCAAATATCTCTTGTCCACAGCAAAGCAAAAGATTCCCGTTCATAGTGATGTAAAGGAATTTTTTCTATTAGAGAATAAAAATATCTCTAAGTCGGCTTCTCATTAGAATCAAATTTAATATCTTACTGGTTTCCTCATTAATCAATGAATTAAACAAAAAAGTTGACAGGTATTCATTTTGTATTTGTATGAGAATTAGGATTTGGCCATTTTGAAACTTGTACTTTCACACGACTTAGTTCTGGAGAAACCTGTTACCTGTTTTTCTGTCTTTAGTAAACAGAATTACAGTATCCTTCATTCGATTCTTAAGCATTTTGCAGTGTTTCAGGGTGTTCACAGCAGACAGCCATTTGTAGGTACATAGCTCTCTAAGAGAAGCAAGTCCAGCAGGATGATTAAGCACATAGGATTGGAACTGGAGCGCTCAGGTTGAAATCTTGACTCTGCCCCTGATCATCTGTGTGCTTGCCAGCCAGTTGCTTAACCCCTTTGTGTCTCAGTTTCATCTTTAATATAAATTTGATGTGAGAACTGAATAAATAAATATGGGCAAAACCCTTGGGACAAGCACACACTCTTTTGTTGTGATTTGTATTAAGTCATTCTCAAAAACAGTGGAGTCTTGGATGTGAGGGCAATCTGGTTGTGACGTCTGTCACTGCATTGACTACCAGGCTTGACTTGGCCGATCTGGCTGGCTGGGCGGGTGTTCCCTTCCTCCCACAGTGCTCCAGCTCCACGTGCATCCCTCCCAAAGCTGTGCGCTCGGTGGAAGTGGAAACCTTCCCTGGCAGAGGAGGACATTCTTGGGTCAAGGATATTTGAGTAGCTGCACTCCCCTGCTCAAACCTCCAGATGAGCTCTCAAGGCCCCTTTGTAGGAGAGCATAGGGTAGTCAAGCTTCCAAGGCTGCAAGACACATCCAAATGAGATGCTGCATATGGTAGTCTGTCTTTCTTAAGAAGAAAAGAAAAGAAGAGAAAAAAGCAGTGAAGTCTTATCTTTTAAATTTCTGGATGCTAAATCCTGCCATAGGAAGAAAGAAACCCTTTAAATTATGAGAGTCATCCTTGCCTGCCCAGGGCTGGGCGAACAAGGGTGCCTGATTCTGGGGTTCAGTGGGCAGGTGGCCCTTGGATTCTCACTCCGAGCCACATTCTGACTTGGCCTTAGTGAAGGCTTTTCAATGTGTCAACTTGAACTACATCTCCAAGAATTCTTCTTGAGCATTTCTCTTTAGGGCAGGTCACAAGGGAGATCCCTGCAAGACTTGTCGTGGCAGAAGGGAGGCAGCAGCCATTCTGCAGTCGACACACATTGTTGCTACCCTGCTCACTCACCTGGTTGCCATCGGGCAACAGCTGAGCCTGCAGATGATCTGCCCTCCCCTGACTCCTCCCTCGTGTTTTGGTTCGTGGGGGGTTGTTTTCTTTGTTTGTTTGTTTGTTTGTTTTTTGAGAGATACCCTCCTCACTAAGGACAGAGGCAACAAGAAGAGACACATGTTTCATTTAATCCTCATAAAGTTCGAGCCTACTTGTGACTAATTCTTTGTCCTGTGAACTTCAGGCTCCGGTACCAAATGCAGACACGTGGCCTTACAGATACTGCTTAGCCATCCCTGGGATTGTACGCACCAATTCCTGGGACAAATGCCTTTATTGATAGGTAGGTAGATAGACCAATAGAAAGGTAATATAGGTAATATAGGAATGGATATTGATACAGATATAGCCTACCGATTCTACTTCTCCTATTGAATTGTGACTTATGCAGAATTTGGTACCAAGAGTGGAGAAGCCAAGAAGAGTTCATTCAGTTATCTTTCCACTCACCCAAAAATACTTATATTTTGACTCCTACTATACATATAATCAAACTTTACCACCTAAAAATGTATCATGAACATCTTGTTCCATGAGTACCACAACCATTTTTAATGATTAGATAATCCCTTATAAATATGTACTGTAATTTATTCAGTAAAGTATACAATATGAGCATTCAGATTATTTCCAATAACAATACCACAATAAATACTTCTATACATATGTCTCTGTACACTTGTTTGATTGTACTCTTAGGATAAATTTCCAGAAAAGATATTATTTAGTCAAACGATATAGACAATTAAAATTTTGCTACATTTTTTTCAGAATAGTTGTTCCAATAAACTGTCTTCCCAACTTTGTATGAAAGGACCTAATTTTTCAGAACTTCCTTGGTATTTAAATCAGGGCACCCCGCACTGGATGTCGGGGCTTTGTTTTGTGGACTGCCCTGGGTTTATTGTAACTGTTAGAGATCTGTCATCGAAAAAGCTCTCTATAAGCCAATTGGCTGCTTTCCCATTCAGGTGACATCTCCATAACCAGTCTTCGAACTCTTTGGGTCAGTGACTGAAATCAGGGCCACTCAGTTCCAGTTCTCCTGTCCTCTTCCAGGAGGACATCAAGGACCCTTGACAACTATGCTGATAGTAAGCAGGTAGCCCTGTGTTAGCTGAGGAAGCTTTCTGAAAGCAGCTTGCTTGTGGGTAGAGCTGATGTGCTTTCATTCACAGTGTTTGCAAAGTACTGAAGTAATTGGAGATCTTTAGCAGAAAATTCTTGCTGACTGAGAGAGGAAGAACTGCTGAAATCCTTTAAACTCCCACAGGACTTACTCAGAACCATGTGAATGCATTTCAAGTCTCTTTTAGAGGACGCTAAGAGGAGTTTGAAAGTTATCACCAGAGCCTCTCCAGATGGCAAGGCTCACATAACTATTTTCCATCTTGTTTAAAAGAACGTTCTCACACTGCAGGTTGAGAAGTGGTGAGAGGTCTTGCTATGACATAATCCATTTTAACCATAGAGCATAAATATCCATTAAAATCTTATTCCACCCATGCAGTTTTTCTTTTCGAACATAAAAGAAAACAGCCCTCCTCTTAAACAAACAAACAAACTAAAACCAAAAACAAACAGAAAAACTCAACAAAACCCTAAAAAACAACTCTGTGAAAGCTACTTGGGTCTACGTGCAGCAGTGAAGTGGCTTCACATTATAATCTATGGTCTTTTCTTTTCTCCTCAATCTCTCTTCCCTAGTTCTCGGTCCAGGTGAAGAAACTCCAGATCCTTTCTACTGATATAAACATACTAAAGAACTTCAGGTGCAGTGTTCAGTGGGTAAAGGCTGAAGGAGATACCAGTTGATCCATGGGTACAGGACACCGATTAGTCACTAGTATCACTGTGAATACTAGATGACTAGATTTGAGAAATTTTATACCTGGCTCAGAGATCAGGAAAAATACTGACACCCGTGGACTAGGAGACTGAACACAATGAAAATAACAGACATATGACAAAGACATAGTAGCATTCAAATGACTTTATTTCAGAAATGTGAAACAGAAGGAGTGTTTGCAAGTGAGATTTATTTAAAAGACTTGGGAAGAGTTCCACTTCTGAGCGGCTTCTTGGATGGGAGATTGCTGTCTAATTAGTGAGATAAATGTTAAGGCATAGAACTGTGTGGACAGGCTTGTTTGCGGGTAGTTGTTGCGAGGCGTGTGCCTCTTCTTATCAACAAGGAAAACTCCTCTATCAGTTGGGGTCATCTGAAACCTTTTCTTGGTTTCCCTAAAAAACTCTGGTCTCTTATCCAAACAATCCAGAAATGACGTGATTTTTTTCCCCTAACAGCTTTCCTACTGAGCAGAGCCTCTACGATTCAGTCTGTTGATAATATCAATTATTTTTAAGAGAGAAACATTTTGTCTACAGAAATAAAGGGGGTCCTTCAGGGGTGCCTGGGTGGCACGGTCGGTTAAAGCATCTGACTCTTAGTTTCGGTTCAGGTCTGATCTCAGGTTGGTGGGATCAAGTCCCGCGTTGGGCTCTGAGCTCAGCGTGGAGTCTGCTTGAGATTCTCTCTCCCTCTGTCTCTGCCTCTTCCCCTGCTCTTTCTCTCTCTCTCAAATAAACAAATACATCTTAGAAGGAAAAAGAAAAAGAAGAAGGAGGAGGAGAAAGAAGAGGAGGAAGAAAGGGGTCCTTCATCCTCAGACATCCTGTGCCAGGCAGCTGGTGGGCAGCCCTAGAGACAAAGTAACTTCTCTGTCCTGGTGGCCTGGTAGCTAACAGGTAATGGTCATTAGAATATTTGAGGATCTGGATCCAGTAACATTTTAAATAGTAGACTTGGGCAGGAAGGAAACAGGTTGAGAGAAAGGTGTTTTGAGATTCTTTTGGGGAGGGAGTTTAGCCAACTTGTTCAATTGGAAGGCAACTTAGAATGCCCACTTGGTGGGAGGTCTCTGACTCTGTAGAGAATTTTAAGATCACTTGAGTTCAATTCCCGATTTTATGCATAAGGAAAGTGAGGACTTTGACCTTCTCTTCATCTGTAAGTTTTCCCTGTTCACTCAGCAAGTGTCCAGTAAATATAGGTGCAGTGAGTGAGAACATGGTTGGAGAAATTGCATGGGTAACAGAACAAAAGAAAGACAGGACAATTGGTTGTCATCCTTGGCTAGTGGAAGTACTCAAGTTAATGAAATATTTTTTTGGTAACAGAGCATTACATTGCTCTAAGAATATCCCAAAATGAGCATGATTTTATGGTTTTCCAGTTTGATTGTGGAGGCAGAGTATGATCGTGGAATTCTTCAGGACCTTTGTGAACATCAGTCATCACTGTCCTAGTGGAGCTCCGAAGTGTCATTTGTAGATAATTCTGCTAGGTAAACTGAAAAGTAAGAGTTAACTATCAATAAACTAGATCACTGCTCTCTGAGAGCTTACCAACTTAGTCAGGTGACCACAGTAGACCTGTTTGTTCAGGATGTGTAAGCACTGGGCTTCAGACCCGACATCAATGAAGTGGACTCATTGTTTAAGCAGGAAAGATGTATTCTCTTAAGGCGCCTTCAATTTCTGACTGGTACGATGGGTAAGATGGCACAGAACGGATGAGTAAGTATGGCCTATAACTTTGGAATAGAGTGGCCTATTTGCAGAGCTAAGTAGCCCACACAGAGGTAGCAGAGCTATATTTCTGATCTCTGAGCCAGTGTGCTCTACCCTTGTGATCTCTAAACTTTTTTTTGATCACATACCCTATCATGCATTTTTTTAGCATTCACCCCAATGTATGTGTGATTATGTGTTTATTAATTATATATGTATTTTTCTAATAATACCTAATATGCTTATAAAACAGAATTTAAAAAATTTTTTTTCTTTTTTAAAATTTTTTCTTTTTTTCTTTTTAAGATTTTATTTATTCATTAGGGAGAGAGAGAGAAAGAGAGAGAGAGAGAGAGAGAGCATGAGCAGGGGGGAGAAGCAGAGGGAGAAGCCGACTCCCAGCTGAGCTAAGAGCCTGATGTGGGGCTCGATCCTATGACCTGGAGATCACAATCTGAGTCAAAGGCAGACACTTAACCAAATGAGCCACCCAGGCACCCCTAAAACAGAAATTTTAAAAGATAAGGTAAAAATAAATATAAATAGATATTTAGTGGCTTCTTTAAAAAAAAAGATTTTATTTATCAGAGAGAGAGGGGGCATGCACACACACAAGTGGGAGAAGGGGGAGAAGGAGAGGCAGACTCCCCGCTGAGCACAGAGCCCAATGCGGGGATCGGTCCTAGGACCCTGAGACCATGACCTGGGCCAAAGTCAGATACCGACTGAATCACCCACACGCCCCTAAAGGTTTATTCCTGTACACAGCAGGGTGGGAAAACCCATACTGTAAATGATTTCAAATTTTCTCTGAAGTATGTTAATTATTCCTCACTTTCAATCCCAATCCCGTCTATCTATTCTGTTCCCTAAATACTAAATCATATATTTAACCTTCCATAAAACACGTTAAGAAATATGGAAAAGAAAGAGAAGAATCAAATAGTTAATATACATAGAAGCACATCCAACAGCAAGAAAGACGCCATGTGAAGCTGCCACCATTTTCATTCCTGGAACTCATCACAAGGCTGTGGCTGGTTGGTATTAATAACTTCCTTCTTCCATGCTCTGTTTCCGTCAGCCAGGATCTCTGCTGGGTTCATTACCTAAAAGTCTCCAGGGGCTCTTTCCTTTATTGCATGATATAGTTTTCAGTTTACTTTTACTATTAGAAATTATGTCATTAAGAGCAATCAGTGAGAATTCCCTGGGTTTCAGAAATCATCCTCCCTGTTCACATTTGTAGGCACCAATCCAATTTCCTCTTGATAATCCAGATCAGCTACCCAGCAGAGCAACTCCCTTCTTTGCCTGTTGATTTAGTGGTATGAGGAACTCACACTGATCTGATAGCAGTGTCAAACTCCAGCGCCGTGGGGCCATCACTGTAAGGACTTCTCTCTTAGAAACCAAGAGCTCCAAACAGCAGAACTTAAAGTTGCAGGGATGAATGCAGAAACTCTGCACGTGGGTATTTGGTATAATAATGAGGGAGCCATTCCCACTGCTGTCTGCTGACCCCTACACAGTCCATGTATTCTAGCTATGGGAGAGACAGCACCATTTATTATTACCTGATCAAAGTTTATACTAAATCTTGTACGATAACATTTAATATTCATTTGTTTGCTGTAGTATATAAAAACTCAACTGATTTGAGTATAGTCATTGTTCCTATGACACTGACAAGTTCATTAGTTCTAATAGTTGTTCTATAGATTGTTAGGAATTTCTATTGAAACAATTATAAATCTGCAAAGAGAGAGTGTTTACTTCTTCTTTCCTAATCATTATTCTTTTGTATTTCTTCTTTCTTTTTTGTCAGTTTGCAGTGACCAAGACCTCTAGCCCAGTGTTGGGGGGACATGGTGAGAGTGAGCATCCTCTGGGGGAGTGCACTGCTTACCTGGCTCTGGTGTCTCAGCTCAGAGAAGGGGGCTGGGACCCAGACCTCTGAGGAGGGTGGGTCCCGACAGGCTAGTGCAGGTGTCTGCAAAGGGGGTATAATGAATGTGGATCTGCAAGTGTTAAAGAAATTATAGGATGTGGGCGCCTGAGGGGCTCAGCCATTAAGTGTGTGCCTTCAGCTCAGGTCATGATCCTGGGGTCCTGGGATTGAGTCCTGGGATCAAGTCACACGTGGGGCTCCCTGCTCAGTGGGGAGCCTGCTTCTCCATCTCCCTCTGCCCCTCCCCCCTGTTCTCCCTCTCTTGCTCTCTTTCTCGCTTGAATAAATAAATAAAATCTTTAAAAAAAAAAAAGTGGGGCACCTGGGTGGCTCAGTTGGTTAAGTGACTGCCTTCGGCTCAGGTCATAACCCTGGAGTCCCAGGATCAAGTCCCACATCGAGCTCCCTGCTCAGCAGGGAGTCTGTGTCTCCTCTGACCCTCCCCATTTCTTATGCTCTTTCTCTCATTCTGTCTCTCTCAAATAAATAAATAAAATCTTTAAAAAAATTAAAATTAAAAAAAAGAAATTACAAGAAGAAATTTCTACTGTTATGGTGAAGAAGCATTGCTAGGGTGATACTCATAGGAACAGGAAGCCCAACAGTGAGCAAACAGAAAGGAGCAATCCTTTCTCCCTCCTCAACCTTCCAGTCTTTCTCTGGTGCCCCCTATTGACAAAAAGAGCCTAAAGTGGAATCCGTTGGCAAAACAGACGTGGTTTACAGGGTCCCATACCCAGCATCACAAGGCCGACCACAGGAAGGTGGGTTTGGATCCAAGAGACAATAGTTTACTAACAGGCACCCAAAAAGTACACCTTCAGTTTAGACTCGAGCATGTCTTCCCTTCCATCTCAGTGTAACTCCCAAGAGTCATTTGAACTCTACCTCTGTTTTGCTTTTCTAATTTGAGATTTGAGAAAAACTGCCATGCTTCTGACTGACGTGGTTTCACCCTGCCCTGAGATCTGTCTCCTACTGAGATGCTGGAAGGTCAGCCTCGTAGGGTCCAGCCAGCTGCCTAAAACCTCTTTCCTGTCAGCCCATCCAGCTTTGCTTCCTTTATCCTTTCCCCACTTGCCCTGGCCCACTGAAACTTCCTTTTACAAAAGTATTTTATTCTTAGCCCTGCAAAATGGAAACTTTCTTTTCAGCACTTCCTGTGTGAAACTTGCGTCCAATGCACTATTAACGCAGCGCTTTCACCTGTCCTGTCTGCCGTAGTTGGGCATACACGGTCACGGCTGTACTCCAAGTGGCCACACACCTGGAAACTTCCGTTTATAAAGCCTGACATTTTCCAAGAAGTAGAGAACTTCTCACAGAATTCCTCACAAGTAGAGAGAGGCACAGTTGGTATTCAGCCTCCAGACTGGCTGATTCTAAAGCTGTTACCTTTCCCATGTTCCACACTGTCTCTCTCCTCTTCTTTTTAATACTAAAAGTAGTAACTCCACTTACATCATTTCATTTTCAAAGTGCTTTCACATATCTTGCAGTATGTGACAATCATAACTCCTCTGGAAAGTAGAACAGGTCATGTTATTTTCGTAATGCTATGAGAGAAGTAACGTGGCTTAGGACATTTCCCAATAGAAAGAGGACAACGTTTCTAGAAGGAAACATCCGCCTGTTGTCGATTTTCTCTCCATTTCAATGCACTCTTCATTAAAGCTCATGTAAACAATTTTAAAAATTAATCTCGCATTTTTAACACCTGCGGTCTCCTTGACATCCACTGTTTCTGTGCTATTGACCATTCTATGCTCTAATAGATGGTTTTATTTTTCCGGGGGGATATGTGTAGGACGTAAAAATCTTGGCTGAGCTCTTCAAAATCGGAAACATGTCAGATCCAGGCAAGATCATTAATCAGCAGTCAACTCAGAATGAAATTTGTGTTGAATTTATTTGTAGGAAACCTTATGTCTTAAAAGTTTGCTCCCCACAGTATTAATTGGCGCATTTACATTTTTATTCTAGTACTCTCTATTCTCTACTTGCACTATTTTGAGGGCTTATCTTTTAGAACATCTGGTTCTTCACTCCGTGTATGGTTCTTCACTTTGTATATGGTTTGGAGGGGAAAAATGCAAAATGAAGTGTATACACTTATTTCTTACTACAGTATTGACCTTGTATTTCCCTGGAGTTTGGAGAGTACGGATGATGATCATGGATGAATCATCCTAACAATCTTCTTTCTTTTACATTAGTGGTGACATTTGTCCTTCCAGCCTTCTCCTTCCTTTGTGACAGAGAGTAGCTTGTTTGCAGAGTCACAAATACCTCTAGTCTTAAGCAGTGAATTGGCAATTACTCCACCCCTCCTTAGCCAGAGATCTGCCAATCTTTAAGAAACTTTCAGCAAAGAACTTCTCTTAAAATCAGTAACTTTATCCTCATCCCCCAAGCCACTGGGATATATAAAATAGTGAGAAGTTTTTATTGAAACTTGTCTGCACTATCTGCTTCTTTTTCTTTACAAACCTTACCTCACTCTCATGGTTCCTTTTAACATGTCAACTTGGCTGGACCACGGTGTCCAGATATTTGTTCAGTCTTCTGGATATTTTTGTGAAGGTGTTTTTTGGGATGCTACTAACACTTGAGTTTGTAGACTTTGAGTAAAGCAGATTATCCTCCATAATGTGGGTGGGCCTCATCCAATCAGTTGGAGGACTTAGTAAGACAGAGATTACCCTCTTCTGTGACAGAAGGAATTCTACCAGGAGACTGCCTGTGGGTTCAAACTGCAGCTCTTTCCTGCGCGTCCAGCCTGCCAGCCTGCTCTACCACATTTTGGACTCCTCAAGCCTACACAATCATGTGAGCCAATATTTTTTATATATCCCTGGTTTTTTTTGAGGATCCCAATACACTCACTTAATCCTCACAATTGGTAGGTTTATTATCACATTCTCATATAGTGAAACTATGGTACAAAGAGATTAAATAATTTTCTCAAGATCATATAGCTAATATATGGCAGGGCCAGGATTTGAACCTATGCTGTTTCCAAACTCAATACTCTAACTAGGGCACCTGGGTGGCTCAGTGGGTTAAAGCCTCTGCCTTCTGCTCAGGTCATGATCTCAGGGTCCTGGGATCGAGGCCCGCATCGGGCTCTCTGCTCAGCAGGGAGCCTGCTTCCTCCTCTCTCTCTCTGCCTGCCTCTCTGCCTACTTGTAATATCTCTCTGTGAAATAAATAAATAAAATCTTTAAAAAAATACTCTAACTATTATGCTATATATTTGTTCTACAGTGCTATACTAAGCTGTGCTATCCTATATATTACGATAAAAAAATCAAGTCATCCTCACCAGAACTTGGAAATGCATCCAGAGATCCAGTGGCACCTTACCTTCCAGAATAGTTTTTGAGTTACATGATATAACCCACATGCTTTTGGTGTGAATTGATTAAATAGTAATAATACCAGAGCTTCTGTTGCCTGGAAAAGATTTAATAGTGTTGCTCAGGAAGTGCCACAACACTTGGCTAAGGGGAGATCCATTTTCAGTTTGGACTCCAAGCAGAAAGAAACTATCTCCCCATTTCATCTTATGGTTCCCTTTTCAAGTGTGCTTCCATAAGCATTATTCACAAGGTATAGTGATGGTAGAGCTATAATTTTATATGGTCCTTTAATCAAAAACAGTATTTTAGTAGAGGGAAGAAAAGCACTCCTCTTTTTCTAAATTTCAGAAGGAAATTACAAGGCAAAGAAGAAAATGTTGGTGTTGAAACTCGAATACTGTGTGTAACCAGGCATCTAGGGATTAAAAAGAAAAAGAAATTGACCTGATCTACTAGGTCATTTTCTTTGATTCAGTTCTTATCACTAGAACCCAATTTCCACTGGGAATGGGTAAAGAAAGGGCAAGAAACCCCAGGAACAATACCTGCTCTCCTAACCATGGAGAACATCATCTTCTCTCAATTTCAGTCTCAGATGTCTATGTCTACTCCACTGCCAACCCAGAAGCCTGCTGATTTCCATAAAGCGCCCTAACAGGAACCAGGAAGATGGACTGAAATCAAAAGCTTCTGTCAAATAGAAAAGGCAAATCAACAGACAAGTGTGATGCTGGAAAGACATAAAAAGCATAGAGGATTATCACAGAAGGGTGTAATCCTTTTGTTCTTCTGGAGGCAAAAATGAATGGATCAACAAGCTTGCTCTATCTGGCCAGTGGGAGCTGGGATTTCAGGGCTATGCATATTCTACAGTGTCAGGTGGCCATCTGTTCTGAGCCTCTGAAAATTGGGACTTCTTGAGAAAACATTAATTTTTACAACATCCTAAGAAGTGTTTTTTTGCAAAATAGGTTAAAATTGGTTTAGGATAAAGAAGGAACTCGTATGGGAGTGATGAATGCCTCCCCAGGAAGCTCTCAGGGAAGCCGGCTTTGAGCCATGGGAACTGGTATGAGGTTGGGTCAGAATCTGACATCTTCACTAATGATCTGGAAGGGGGAGTGAATGGCTCATTAATGAAATCCACAGATGACGTGGAATGACTGACTGGATGCAAGAAAGCGAAGAAATTAGTGATGTTGGTAAAATGAGATGCATCTTACAGAAATGCTCACTCATCCTTTAAACAGAAAATCACCATCACAATCAGTCCCAAAAGCACTGCTCGCAGCAGAAGCCTGGAGGTGATGCCAGGAAGAAAGTTAGACAGGAGATGGGAGGCTGGACCAGAACAATCACTGTGTCCTTCTGGAAAGACCTCCTGCTGGCTGGCCAGTGTTCACGTGCTTCCCATGGCAACCGCGACCAAGCCAGAGCTTCTCAAGTCCAGTCTGCTTCTGCATGGTGGCCAGTCTGTCCTCCAATTTCTAGCTGTGGCTGGAAAAGATGACTCCAGATGGCCTTCCCTTGTTGCTCCGTGCAAGGAGAAGTTGACAGTGACCAACACGTAACTGTGTTGGGGCCAGTATCTAAGCCAAAGCCAGAGATGTGGGTCTAGCAACAGTATGGAAGATTGGAGAGTGTTCCAGTTTGGATCAGAAGTGTTGTCTTCAACTCTGGCTCATACCTCCATTCTTAGGTGGGTGTGCATGCATTCTATTTACAGTCCTGCTGCCCATAGCATCTGCTGCTTCTGTCACCTCATGGCTTGGCCACTGGACGCGCTGCAGCTTTCAAGGCTGCAGCAATTTGAGTTCATATTCCTGGCATCCATGTGCAACCCCTCATTGTCCTGTAACCATCTGAGGCACTGTGTGGGATTGAAGAATAGAGTGTCCACCAGTGGAAACCGACGATTTTGAAAGGCCTGGTTTCAGTTATCTGTTTCCTCCATCTCAGAAGAATCCAACTCTCTCCTCAGGGTCTGGCTGCATTCCTCCCAGCCCCTCTCGCCTTTGCCATCTTGAGTGTGAGCTTAACACAGGCATCTAGCCTTGCCCTGAGGTAACGGGAGCTCAGGCACCCTGGACTAATAAGACTTTTCCATCTTTACTGATAGTCCCATCCCTTGTAGGACAATAAAACACAGCCAATTTCTCTATCATATCACAACAGCGTATAAGTTAGCCTCGATTAGGATTTTGAAACCTGAAAATAGAGGTGGTTTCCTCATGAGGTCCAAAAAGTTCATTAAAAGAGACTTTTCCAACATTATTTTTTAGGACATCCATAGACTATTTTCAGTTTATAGTTATTATTTGGAATAGTTACAGATTACTGGGTGAACTTGGAAGGAAACTATTACATGATTGTTAGATTACTAAAGAAAAAGTAGCAAAGGTGGGAAGAATTGTCACAATTCCATGCATTTCAAATCAGAAAGTGTCCACTGGGCTGTGGTACTGGATGGGGGATCTTGAATCTAGACTTCTCCAGAGTTCAGGTTAATTGTTTATTGTTACAAAACTGCCGTGGGGAACCAAAATCCCGCTGGTAGCCTGTCACGTCATTCTGGTCTAGATCTCCTTACCCTGATTCTGTCTTTAGGACACATAGTTGAAGATGCATATTCCTTCTTGTCTTGTAACACAAAGAGACCCAGTTTCAAGGCACAGCCCTCTGATAGCACAGTGTTGTGGACATTGGCCAATATGAAGTTAGACAGTCTGCCCGGTTCTGATGGACTTGACTGGGGATGAGCCTTCTCTTAGTTCGAAACCACTGCTGGAGCCAGAACCATTGTTTGTCCAGTCGTGACTGGATAGCCTCGTCCAGCTTTCAAGAGAAAAGATCTGACATTTTCTCACCCCTGCAGCCTTTGCTTCTGCTGTTCCTGACTTGAAGCCTCCACTCTGGCCTGACTGGAGCCCTGCTCTTCTGATTCCTGCTCCCGGCGTCTCTCCTTCTAGCCGTGATGGCCACTGCTGCTGAGACGACATTTAACATCACCCTCAATTAACCTGACAGGATACAATATCCCAAACCCCTCCCGGGACTGAGAGACAAGAAGAGGCTTAGGGTGGGAAACGGAAAAGGCTTTTATGTTCCTGGCTCTTTTGCAGGTAAATCTCTCAGAAAATTGCTGTTTTATTGTTTCCAGGCGCTAAGCTCACATTACACCAACTGAAGCCTAGAAGGCTCTGTCAGCCCATCCATCAGCCTTTACAGGGTGAAGACCTCTGAGAAACATGGAAACCACTCATCAAATTGGAAATGTTAATGACATAGTCCAAGTAAACACCTCCTAACTTGTTTCAGAAAAAATGAACTCTATTGCAACAGAAACAAACAGAAAGCTTGTGTGTGTACACAGGATAGTGTCATAGCCAAATGCATGGGGAATTTCCCAACGGAAATTAAGATGTAGTTCCTGTCAACCTTTCTCAGAAAGGTTTTTTCGTCTCTGGAGGTTGGACTCTGAGCAATCCAGAATCATTATAATCTTTACTGAAGCAATGGGGAATTGAATATTTCTACCATACAAGTGGGTTTTATTACTCACTTACTTTTTATTCATACAATTGAGTAACATTTGTTATCCAAAAAATATTGACAATCATACCTGAAGGAGAAGGAAGGAAACCTGCCAGCTTGTTCAGTCCTGTTTTAAGAATATATTAAGTATATTTATAAAATCCCTAACAGATTATGAACTGTTATTTTACTGAATTATATTAATCACTGCAAGAGATGGGGTTGACAGATAAAGCAAATAAAAACACAGGACACCCAGTTAATTTTGATTTTCAGATAAAAAGAAATACTTTTTAGTGTAATAAATACTTCATGGGGCATACCTATAGTAAAACATTTTATCTGAAATATGAATTTAAGTGGCCACACTGTATTTTATCTGGCAATCCTACCAAGAGACCAATTTCACCTGAAATGCTTCTAGTATGTTTTACATCAGTTTGCCTCAAATACCTTGGCTTGCCCTTTAGAAACTAACCACTCCTTGACAATTGATCTAACCACTTGGATGTCAGCAAGGAAAATATTTAAGAAGGAACTGAAAAAGAGAGAAAGTTGACTATGTTGTCACTGCTTTTCCAGGTTGTCACAGACTATTTGCTAGCTCTCTATTCTTTATTCTACTTTTGAAATAATGTACCTCAATAGGTTTTTTTTTCCCCAGAAGGACTTTTTGACTGCAGTAAATTTCTTAATCATCCTAAAATAGAAACATAAACATGTGTGGGACAAAACAATATGAGAAACAAGAATTTCATGCTTTTTGAAGTTGACTACGCTGTTGTGATTGTGTCTGAAAATGTGTTGTTGTTTTTTAAACTAAGATTTCTAAATAAGGTAAATGACAGTATTTCATTTAATGTTAAGGAGGGTATCTTGATGGGCGCCTGGGTGGCTCAGTGGGTTAAAGCCTCTGCTTTCGACTCAGGTTATGATCTCAGGGTCCTGGGATCGAGGCCCGCATCGGGCTCCCTGCTCAGTGAGGAGCCTGCTTCCTCCTCTCTCTCTGCCTGCCTCTCTGCCTACTTGTGATCTGATCTCTCTCTGTGTATCAAATAAATAAATAAAATCTTTTTTTTTAAAAAAAAGGAGGGTATCTTGAATTTTATCTTTTTTTTTTAAGATTTTATTTATTTATTTGAGAGAGAGACACAGATAGTAAGGGAGAGCAGAAGTAGAGAGAAGAGAGAGAAGCAGGCTCCCTGCTCAGCAGGGATGTGAGGGACTCAATCCCAGGACTCTGGGATCATGACCTGAGCTGAAGGCAGATGCTTAACAACTGAGCCACACATGTGCCCTGACTTTTATCTTTAAATGCTTTTATAACTCTTATTTTATTTTAATTCTAGTATAGTTAACATACAGTGTTATATCGTTTTCAGGTGATATAGTGATTCAACAATTCCAGAATGCTTTTATTTTTATTTTATTTTTTGTGGGGGGAAGGGGCAGAGGGAGAGCAAGAATCCCAGTGGGGAGCCTGACACAGGGCTCAATCCCAGAACCCTGAAATCATAACCCAAGCTGAAATCAAGAATCAGGCACTTAACCGACTGAGACACTCAGGTACCCCCCAGAATGCTTTTATAATTCTTGTTAAGAAGTTTTCAAATATTATCTTTATCCTAAGAAATTAGTATTTCTAGTTTTCTACTGAGAAGAAAATATATTTTTTGACTTATAAAATTATTATTTTTTAAGGCCATCTTCCAACATCTTTTTGAGAGAATTAGGTTTGTTGAGTTAAATTTGTGGTAGATGGGGCTGTATCACTCTTGATTAAAGTTGGTCAAGAGTAACTAGGTATAAGAGATCNAAAAGAGATCCTAAAACTTAAAATAAAAATAGCGTTCAATGACTTTTCTTACCAGTTCCAATTATCCACCAAAAATAGTGGCCTTCTAACAGTGATTCTTTTTTTAAAAGATTTTGTTTATTTATTTGACAGAGAGAGACACAGTGAGAGAGGGAACACAAGCATGGGGAGTCGGGGAGGGAGAAGTGGGACCCTGGGATCATGACCTGAGTCAAAGGCAGACTCTTAATGACTGAGGCACCCAAGCGGCCCTCTAACAGTGATTCTTTTTTTTTTTTCCTAACAGTGATTCTTAAGGGAAAAGTGTATATATTTGTCATTTTTAAAAGTATCCTCATTATTACACAAATGTTACTTACGGTAAAAACTCCTTCAAAAATTCAGTTAGAGTTAATTCTAAATAATATATTTCATTCATTCGTAAATTAGATTGAGCTATCTGTAAAAATGACACTTTTAGGGGCACCTGGGTGGCTCAGTCAGTTAAGTGTCTGCCTTCTGCTCGGGTCATGATCCCAGGGTCCAGGGATCGAGGCCCACATCAGGCCCCCTGCTCTGTGGGGAGCCTGCTTCTCCCTCTCCCTCTGCCTGCCGCTCCCCCTTCTTGTGCTCTCTCTCTCTGCCAAATAAATAAATAAAATCTTTAAAGAAATGACTTTTTATAAATCATAATTGGTTGAATATCTGTAATTTTTCATATGCCACAGCTAAATAATTATTTTGAAAACTAACTTTATTGAGATATTTTATACACTGTAAAATGCACCTATTTTAAGAGTATAGTCTCTTCAATAAATGGTGTTGGGAAAACAGGACAGCCACATGAAAAAGAGTGAAACTGGACCACTCTCTTATACTATATGTAAAAATTAACCCAAAATGTGTTAAATGTGTTGAATGTAGGACCTTGAAACCGTAAAGCTCCTGGAAGAAAACATAGAGGGTAAGGTCTTTGACATTGGTCTTGGCAGTGAATTTTTGGATTTGAAACCAAAAGCAAGACAACAAAAGTAAAAACAAACAAGTGGAACTACATCAATCTAAAAAGTTTCTGCACAAAGGAAGGAAACCATAAACAAAAGGAAAAGACGAACGTACCAAACGGGAGAGGATATTTGCCAATAATATATCTGATAAGGGGCTAATATTCAAAATATATAAAGAAGTCATATGACTCAGTAGCAAAAGAAATCTGAAAAATGAGCAGAGGATCTGAATATATTTTTTTCCAAAGAAGGCATACAGATGGGCAACAGGTACATGAAAAAATACTCAGCACCACTACTCATCAGGGAAATGGAAATCAAAACCGCAACGAGATACCACCTCACACCTGTTAGAATGGCAGTTGTGCATGCGCGCGTGCGCGCGCGCGTACACACACACACACACACACACACACACACAAAATAACACATGTTGAGGAAGATGTGGAGAAAAAGAAATCTTCATATACTGTTGGTAGGAATGTAATCTGGTACAGACACTATAGTAAACTGTGTGGAGTTTCCTCAAAAAATTAAAATTAAAACTGCCTTATGACCCAGCAGTTCCACTTCTGGATATTTATCTGAAGTAACCAGAAGCACTAATTCAAAAAGATATATGTGCTCCTATGTTTATTGCAACATTTTTACGATAACCAAATATAGAATAAACCAAGGGTACATTGATGGATGAATGTATTTTAAAGATGTGGTATATACATATACAATGGAATATTATTCCACCATAAAAAAGAATGAGAGCTTGCCATTTGCAGCAACATGATGAACCTTGAAGGCATTATGATAAGTGAAATAAGTCAGAGAAAGACAAATGCCTTAGGAAATCACTTATATGGAGAATCTAAAAAATTAACAAGCTCGTAAGTATAGAGAACAGATTGGTGGTTGCCACTGGTGGGGGCGGGGGAAGGGGGCGAAATGGGTGAAGGAAGGCAAAAGATACAGACTTCCAGTTATAAATGAGTCATGGGGATGTCAGGTACAGTATGGTGACTATTTAATACTATATTGCATATTTGAAAGTTGCTAAGAGAGTAGATCTTAAAAGTTCTCATAAGAAAAAAATTTTGTAATTATGTATGGTTATGGGTGTTAACTAGACTTATTGTGGTAATATTTCACAATATATACAAATTTCAAGTCATTGTGTTGGATACCTGAAACTAATATAATGTATGTCAATTATACTTCATTTAAAAAAAAGAGTACAGTTTATTTTTTTAAAGATTTTATTTATTTATTTGAGAGAGAGAGAATGAGAGAGATAGAGCATGAGAAGCGGGAGAGTCAGAGGGAGAAGCAGACTCCCCGCTGAGTAGGGAGTCCGGTTCGGGACTCGATCCCGGGACTCCAGGATCATGACCTGAGCCGAAGGCTTAACCAACTGAGCCACCCAGGCGCCCAAGAGTACAGTTTAAAGACAAATGTACACATCGATGTAACTACCACTGCAATCAAGATACAAAACATTTTCTTTACCTTAAAAATGTCCTTCATCCCCTTTCCAGTGAATCCCTACTTCCCACTTCCTGCCTCAGCAACCGTTGATTTACTTTTCAGTCATCTATAGATGAAGTTTTTTATTTCTAACATTTTATATAAATTGAATAATAAAATATGTACTTTTTGTGTCTAGCTTCTTTTATCCAGAGTAATATGTTTGGTATTTACTACATTGCTCCTTTTTATTACTGGATGGTATTGAATTGTATGAACATACCGCAGTTTTGTTTACCCACTAACCTATTGATAGACCCTTAGATGGCTTCTAGTTTGGGTCTCTACAGAGCCACTATACATATTTGTGTATAGATCTTGCTGTGAATATATATTTTCATTTCAGCTAGGTAAATACCTAGGAGTGGGATTGCTCAGTCATATTTTTCATAAGAAACTGTCAAATTCAGGGCGCCTGAGTGACTCAGTCATTAAGTGTCTGCCTTTGGCTCAGGTCATGATCCCAGGATCCTGAGATCAAGCCCTACATTGGGCTCCCTGCTCAGCGGGAAGCCTGCTTCTCCCTCTCCCACTCCACTTGCTTGTGTTCCCTCTCTCACTGTGTCTCTTTCTGTCAAATAAGTAAATAAAATCTTAGAAAAGAAAAGAAACTGTCAAACTGCTTTCCAAAATGTGTACCATTTTACATTCCCATCAGTGATGCCTGAGTTTCATGTGCCCTCTATCCTTGCCACACCTGAAAGAAAATGCTTTAATTTCAGCCCTTCTAATGAGTATATTGTGGTACCTCATCATCATTTTAATTGGTGTTTTCTCCGTGATTTTAAGTACTTCTCCATGTGATTACTGTCCATTCTTAAACTCTTTGGTGAAGTGTGCATTAAATTGTTTTTCCAATTTTAATTGGATTGACTGTCTTATTATAACTTCCTTACATATTTTATAAAGGAGTACTTAGTCATATGTATTTAAAATGTTTTCTTCCAGTTTGTAACTGTACTTTTAATTTTTCAATGACATCTTTCAAAGATCAGAAGTTCTTAATTTTGATGAGTCTAACTTACAAATTTTTTCTTTTATGATTCATGTTTTTGTGTTCTAGGAAATCTCTGCATAACCCAAGGTCACAAAGAGAATCCCTTCTGTTTTCTTCTAGACTTTTATAATTTAAGCTTTATGTTTAGGCCTACGATCCATTTGAAATTAATTTTAGCATATGATCTAAATTAAGGGTTGAGGTTCATTTTCCTTCCCTACGGACCTTCCAGAATTGTTTGCTGAAAAACTATCTTTTCCCATTGAATTACCTTAGCACCTTTGTCAAAATATCAATTGACCTTATATGTGCATTTATTTCTGTACTCTATTTTGTTCCATTCCTATATATTTTTCTATAGGCCAATATAATACTATATCTTTATAATTGTTGGTTTATGATGTTTTGAATTCAGATAGTAGAATCCTACAACTTGATTCATCTTTTTTCAAAACTGTTTGATTTTTCTGAATTCCTTTATATTTCCATGTAAATTTTAGAATCAGTTCGTCAAATCCTACTCTCCAGCCTCCTCCACCCCCACCTGCAAAAAAGTCTTCTGGTAGTTGGATTGGAATTATGTTGAATCTATAGATCAGTTTATGGAAAATTAATATCTTAGTCATGTTTAATCTACCAATCCATGAACATGACATATATCTCCATTTATTTAAGTCTTTAATTTTTCTCAGCAGTGTTTTCTGGGTTTTGTTTTGGTTTTTTGTTTTATGGGTTTTTTTGGTTAGTTTGTTCCTAGTTTTTTTGTTTTACGTATCTGGAATATATTGTGTTGAATATAACCCGAGTATTTCATGGTTTTTGATATCATTGAAATATATTTTTCTTTTTAATTTACCTTCTCAATTTTTTATTGCTAGTATTTAGAAATAATTTTTTAAAAATTTGGTTATAATTAAATTTTCTATTTATGTGTCCATGTACATGTGGGATTTCGATCACTATTTTTTTTCCATGTCCTATCTTTGTCTGATTTTGGTAATAGCATAATTCTAGACTTAGAGAAGAGTTGACAAGAGTTCCTTACTCCTCTATTTGCTGGAAGATTTTTTACAGTGTAACTATTATGTCTTCCATAAGAATTTGATAGAGTTCACTTGTAAAGTCCTCTGGGCCTAGAGTTTTCTTTATGGAAATGTTTTTAATTATAAATTCAATTCGATTAATTCTATTTATCTTAATCTATTTTATTGATTTCTGCTATTGTCTTTATTATTTCTATCTACTGACTTAGGGCGCCTGGGTGGCTCAGTGGGTTAAAGCCTCTGCTTTCGGCTCAGGTCATGATCTCAGGGTCCTGGGATCGAGGCCCGCGTCGGGCTCCCTGCTCAGCGGGGAGCCTGCTTCCCCCTCTCTCTCTCTGCCTGCCTCTCTGCCTCCTTGTGATCTCTCTCCCTCTGTGAAATAAATAAATAAAATCTTAAAAAAAAAAAAAAAACTATCTTCTGACTTAGTGAGTAATTTGCTTATGGGTTTGGCTGAGAAACTCTTAGGGCAGGAGAGCAGAAAAAAGCTGGGTCTTCATTTGGGGCGATTTTTTAAGACAAGGTTTAATGCAGGCAAGATGAGGTTCTGCATGAAGGAAACGTTAATGTGAATCACAAGACAACCCAAGATTGCAATTGTGTGACTAATAAAGGTGGTAGTAGTTGTACGAACCCCCCTTTTAGCTATCCTCTGACTAGTCCAGATATTGGCCACAAAAGCAGTCTTGAATGCACCCCTGCCATGATCTAGGATGATCTTATCACCTCAAAAGTGCGGTGATAGAACAAAATCTGGCCTTGTTCCTTTTGCCAAACGACAGGGGCTGCACGGCAGCACTTAAAACTCTGGAAATCCACACTACACAATTGTTATGCCCATGAAGAATAAGAGCAGGGGGATGATGGGGTGATTAGCCTTTGGAGAATGCTTTGAAGATGTAATCTCAACCTAGTGAACCCAAGCCACAAACACTTCTCCCAGTATTCATGTAGTCTCACCTGGAGATCCGGACACATCTCCTTTAGTTTAGAGATGGGTTGTCCTACCTGGCCACACGTTGTTAGCAATGGCACAGACAGTGCCTGGATTAGCTAATAGGTCAAAAGCTGTTAGATTGATCAATACTATCTTTTAGCGTAGAAGTATTTCTTATAACTTTGGCCAAGGTTAAATAATATGTTTATGACAACTCTCCCAACCCTGTCACTGCCCACTGTAGGATGGTGTGCCTCCAAAGTGGGTAAATCTTGGGTGGGTTTACTCTTCATTTTGTAAGATCCTGGATACACCTTCAATGAGATATGGTTCCTAGAAGGTAAAGGAATCTGGAACATATCCACATCTCCCAGAATTTCCCCACAGTCATCAATCAGATTGGTGTGTGGTAAACAAGTAAAGGCTTAGTGTCCACATAATAACACTCTAGAAGAGTATGGAGACTACTGAGGTTATAGGTTCTGTTTTCAATGATAGAAATTTATAGTCGTAATCTATTGATAAGGAGAGTTCTTAGTGAAGTCGAAAAACTCCTTGAGGATAACAAGTGAAGAAAAGACAGTCCCCATATTTACTCCAGTATTAATTACTTCTGTGTTGTCCCTGGCCCCAGGGATAGGACTGTAATTATTTTTGCAGTATTTTGCTATTTGGTGTCAGGGTCCAGTATTTATGTGATTGGAAGGTAGTATCAGGGGTGTTTGAGGGCAGTTAGAGGTGCCTATCGCTGGGGTATTTCATTGGTTTTGAGGGACATGAATGAACATAGTAGTAGGGTTTATTATCAACAGTATTAGCACTTATAGCTACAAGAAAACTGTGAGTCTGCCCTTAATAGTTAATGACAATTCTAGTAAGTTTAGGAGCGAGAGAGAAAAAAAAAGTTAGGTGCCACTTTACTTAACTTGAAAAGCCTTGTTTCATTTTGTTCTAAGAACACCTCAAAATGTTTGGCCAAATCTGCCAGGTATATTAGGGAAATAATTTCCAACTCAACGAAATCTACTAGTTAAGTTCTAGTTCTAGCTTAAGGAAGGCCATGCACCAAAATGAGGGGAATGCAGCAGAAGCAACTGCCTGTGGATCTATCCAGAACTTTGTCGGAAGGAATTGAAAAGATGCTTTTCAAAATCTCCTATAGATTTACCCTTTCTTTGTTTAGAAACTAGATCAATTCAATTCAGTCTTTATTGGAAATGCAATGGGTATGGCCCCAGTAAATAAGCCTTATCTTACATCTTATATTTTCTCTTCTGTTCAAAGGATCAGGAATCGCTAGATCCTTTTCTGAACCTTCCACTCGATATTTTAGAGCCAGACTGCAGCATCTGAAGAACTTACTGTTCTAGTTGGTTTAGTTCAGGGAGGCTGGAATTCTTAGTTCCTAGTAGTATTTTAAGTTCTTGGTAGATGTTTGTCTTTATTCTCAGGACTTGGAACAATGCTTTTGCTTACAATCTACCTGTTTTTCATCCTATTTTGATGGACTTATTTTTGGAAGAACTTGTCCTTTGGGGATGGGAGCAGAGCAGAAGGATGTGTCAGGATGGAGGAGGGCTTTGGGAGAAAGAAGAGGATTCTGGAGAGAGTGGGAAAGAAGAGGAGTTGGTGGCTAGAGCAGTATTCAGAGGAAGTGGAGTTAGGGTGGGGTGTAGGAGATGACAAGATTTTAGTGGGACTGAAATGTTTTCGGTTTTTCCAGCCTTTTCATTAGGTTTGGACCAGAACAACAACAAAAATCCTTTCAGGAAGTCAGAATTTTGGTTAGAAGTTTCTTACCATGAAAAAAACAGCTAAGCATTGAATGTTAGGAATTTTGCCCTTTTGCCCTAAGTTATCTCTAAGGTAGACAGTTTTCATCATATTAAAAGTTCACCAAAGGGGCCACCTTTTATTCCAAATTATTTTTAGTGAAATCACACTGTTTTGTAAGATACGCACAAGAATTTGGGTCAGAATAAGGATACATAGCAGATGAAGACATTTGGCCTGGAAGGTGTGAAGATGGTATGAAATGACCCCACAAGCCTGGTGAAGGGAAGCACAGGTATTGCTTTTACACCTCTTAGCTCTGGTCCCTATCAGAATCTCTGACTTCAGATCTGACAACGGTCAGCCTCCACTAGATGGAGTTCTTGGAAATTCCATCTCCCAAACTCTCGGGAGCCCAAAGATGGGACACAGGGAAAGATAAAACTTGTAGTAAGGTTTTCGGATGGTGACCCAAAGCGAAGTTTATTTTTTTGAGGGCCACTGCCTGACAAGACCTTAAAACTGTCAGTCTTCCTGGCCAGTATTGAAAAAGAGTAAGTGGTGTGCCCATCACTGATTTTATGGTGGGACTTGAGCCAAAGGGCTTGTAAGGGTCTTCCCTTTGTGTATCATGGCTGTTCTGCTGCTGACGTGTGATGTGGTCAACTTGGGTTTTAGGGCTGGACTAGAGTAGAGCTGGCAAGGCTGTGGCAAGCAGGACTATTGCCACAGTCCTTTCCCTGGCCAGTGGAATGCATTGCTGATCAATCACAATGATTTGTTTTCTGCTCTGCACAGTGTTCCAGATAACCAATAATCAATAGATATAGTATTGGCTAAATTGAGCATTTACTATGTGCTAGAAACTCTTCTAAGCACTGCAGAAATTAAGTCCTGTAATCTTTACCTCCGTGTTTTTTAGAGATTCTAGAAACCTGCCCAAGGTCATACTGCTGGGAAAGGCCGGGTCTTAGGATTCAGTCCCCAGCAGTCTGGTTATAGAATTGCATGTTTCACATTGTGCTGTCAGACCCCTGGTCAGAATTAGCACACACATGGTAACCAGAGCTGATATTATGAGTATGCACTGTGACACAGCTTGTGAAAATACTGAAATGCTTTCATAAGTATTGGTAGATATTGTCCCTCTGCTGCCTTAGCCTGGCCCTTAGCCTTGGGACGTCCTCTCCTAACTCCTAACAACGAAAGACTTAATGTCTAGCCCAGAGAAGAGCTTCCAGCAGCCATCTCAGGAACGAAGGCTGGTTCTGGTTGGCCCGTGTTGGCCAATGCCCATGCCTCAGGAGTCATTAAATATAAATATGGAGTTTAAAATATCACCTCTAGCTGTGCCACTTCTAGACCTTGGCTCTAGGAATAAACAGTATCAATATTATGTACCTACAATATTATTTAATGTAACATTCATTCATACCTCTTACTATAATACAACCATATCAAAATATAGAAACAAATACTTTAAAAAGCAAACACAGGACGACAGTTTTTTAATGAACTCTTACTATGTTTTTCTAAGCTCCTTTTCTCATCACTCGCCAAAGTTCGTTTTCTACTGATGATAATCATGCTAATGTTGCTTTCCCAGTCACTTCTCAAGAAGATAAAATTAGGCTTTCTGCTTATTTTTTTTTTGTACCGACCATCTGATTCCAAATTTCTTGGTGGAATGAAATTTCACTTTTATGACTGTTGTCTCCCAGGTAGAACAATTCTCCCATCCATCTCTGAGCTGAGTCTTATTGCTTCTGAGAAGCTGCTGGTCATCTTTGAGATGCCGCAGGACCGGAGTCCCCGAACAGAGCTGGCAGGTCGGTGGAGGAAGGTGAGGTCTGTCCTGGTGGTGGGGACTGGAGCGCCCTCCACTCTTGCCTGTCTGCACCAATCCCCTTCTGCTCCAGCACTCCATTTCATTCCAGGACTCTGGTTCTCTGGCTCCTGTCTGTGAATAACCACTGGCATTTCCTCCTGTGAACTCTGGCTGCTGACCCGCTCTCTGTCTCCGTTCCTCCCTTCCTGTCTCTGCTGCAGGCTCCACCTTGTGGCAGCTCCTGTCACTGACCCACCCAGGCCTGGACTTCATTTTGCCCAAGCCCAGTGGGACAGAACCAGCTTCCCCTGAGCGAGTTTCTTCTGAGATGTCATTCCATCCTGTTCAAACTGTTGAAGTCACAGCTGGGCCCACGGCTTAGTAAATTGAACTTGAAAAGGATCAAGTTCATTCTGACTTTCAAGCAACATTGTTATGTAAGAAGAGAACCACTTAACAATAGAAAAACAACAAAAAAATATTTATTAGGAATTGTTCTTCATTCACACTTGAATAGTAAAAAGAAATGATCTTAAATTGTAGCTGAATAATGTTAAATAAAAGAAAAATTAAGGGAAGCGAAACTTAAGAGAATAAGAGACCGGGGACTTTCCTTCTTTGGAGATTACAGAATATTTGCAGTAATTTTAGGCAAGGCAGTCTGGAGGAAGTGCACTGACCTTGGCAGTTTCCTTCCAAAAGGAAAGCAGGTGAAGTGGTTCTAAGTCAGAAATCAGGATTAACATCACTCAGGAGAAGTGACAATGTAGAAAGCGAATCCTATGACTAGAGGATACAGGTGTACACCTCCAGAGTGTGAATTTATTCTCTTTCACTCAGAAACTTACAGAATCCTACAAATGTGTTACTTTCTATTTTTTAAGCATTGAAGATACTTACAATATGTATTGTAATAGAAAAAGAAAAAAGTGAATTTCCCTCCTGTCATGAAGATATCCTAAACATCCAGCTTCTGGAAGTCCTGTCTTCTATCCATTTGTGAATGCATTCAAATATTTATGTATTCCATCAAGTAACAAATATTTGATTTGTTATTGTGTGTGGGCAATCTGCTATGCTCCAGGGGCAGACCGAACAGTGCTGCTCCTGATTTTGGTGATTTAAAGCCAGTGAAAAAGGTTTAAAATAGCAAAACATTTTATAAAGCAGAAAAATATTTGTAAAGTCCTAGCCTTCCTACTGTAAGTCAGTTGTATTATTTAACATATTTCATTGTTTGAGGTCACTTGTACCTACTGTGTTTACTAAGTTTATTCATATCATTTACTCTTTACACTTCTCTTACACCATTTTAGGAAGAAAACACAAGAGAAATTTTTCTCTTCCTATTCTATGTCTACTTGCAAACCATATCGCTGTTTTGTTAGGGTTCTTTAAGGAGGAACTGACTGGAAAAGTGGAGTGTACATTAGTACTAACCCCTTTGACTTTGTTGCCTCTCATTCTTTTTTAAAAGAGTGTGTGTATGTGTGTGTGTTGTATGAAATATGAGACAACACACCTACAACATGTGCAAAAAACATCATTGTAAAGCCTAATGACTAATTCCTAATTTGTCCTCTTCCCAGACAATTCAATGATTTCAGAACACTTCAAGTCCATGGAGCCCCCCTAAAATGACAAGCTGTTGATGTCATGTATGTTTCTGTCCTTTTTAAAAAAAGCTTCTCTGAGAGATAATTTATATACCATCAAATTCACCTTTCTAAGTGAGTGTACAATTCAGTAGATTTTAATGTACTCCCAGAATTGTGCAACCAGCACCACAATATAATTTGAGAACATTTTCACTTCTCTAAAGAGAAATCCTGTGCTCATCAACAGTCCTCCCCATTACCCTCTCCCCAGCCCCTGGCAACCAGTAATCTACTTTCTGCCTCTATAGATTTGTAAGTGTGCAGTTTCAGCTAGATTTAATCACATATCACCATATTTACCATTTAAATTGCATTCTTCTTCTCCTGCTATACTTTCATCTGGAATCATTTTCATTCTGTTGGAAAACTGCTGTTAGCATTTCCTTTCATACTGGTTTTCCAGTGATACACTCTTTCTGTTTTTGCTAGTCAAAGTCTTTCTTTTCACCTTTGCTGTGATGATCCAGATCCCCAGAAGTTGGGCTGGAGTTAGAAGTGGTGGCCGACTTCTAGTTCCTCTTTATTTCTAGGATGCTTCTTCAGGGTCCTGGCCCAATGTAAAGACTGGGTTACAAGAACACCTATCCTTGGTGGCACTTGGACTCCAAGAGTGTTTTATTCTTCATGGTGCTTCTGGGGTCAATGCTCTGCTCAGCCTCTCACTCATCCTTGGGCCCAAAAGGGCCCCAAATGTTGGGCTCACCTTTTATCTTCTTCTCTTGGCCTGGCTCTTCCCTACTGTTAAGAATCTAATGTCATGGGATGCCTGGGTGGCTCAGTGGGTTAAAGCCTCTGCCTTCAGCTCATGTCATGATCTCGGGGTCCTGGGATTGAGGCCTACATCAGGCTCTCTGCTCAGCAGGGAGCCTGCTTCCTCCTCTCTCTCTGCCTGCCTCTCTGCCTACTTGTGTTCTCTCTCTCTGTCAAATAAATAAATAAAATCTTTTTTTAAGATTTTTAAAAATTTAAATAAATAAATAAAATCTTTTTAAATTTTTTTTAAATTNGCCTGCCTCTCTGCCTACTTGTGTTCTCTCTCTCTGTCAAATAAATAAATAAAATCTTTTTTGAAGATTTTTAAAAATTTAAATAAATAAATAAAATCTTTTTAAATTTTTTTTTTAAATTTAAAAAAAAGATTTTTTTTAATCTTAAGCCTCTTAAAAAAGAGGCTTTAACCCACTGAGCCACCAAGGCGCCCCTAAATAAAATCTTTAAATAAAAAAAAAGTTTAAAAAAAAGAGAATCTAATGTTATAAGATAAATGTTAATCTGATTTCTATATATCCTCCAAAGGAGGATTGATTAGAATTGTCTAATTCCCCATTATAGGGGGGAAATTCTCTCACTTTCTTTTCCTTTTTCTTTAATACCCATGACTTTCTTGTTTTCTCCAGAATATCAGTTCACTATCTCCTACCCTAGAATTACAAAAAACAGAGCAGAGGAGCTTAAGCTCCAGACCTGCAGCTTTAGAGGACAGAAGCCCAAGATGTCCTTGAAAATCCTAGGAAAAGACTATCTTGGAAAAGTAGAGTCTTTTCATCACCATCTAATTTTATTAATTTACTTATTTGTTTAGTCCATTTTCACCATAAACTCACCATAAGCTTCACAAGGAAATGAAAAAAAAAAGTTGTGGGTTTTTTTTTCTTAAAGCAGATTGAAGAAAGGGATAAACTTTCATGATAAAATAGCCAAATAACTTTGCTAGTAATCCTTTTGTAACCATGGAGAAATATGAAAAACTTCCTATGAAGTAATTGTTAAAAATTTTATGTCATGTGAAGTTGAAGTTTAAAGTTCTGGAAAGAAATATTATTAAAGTGTTTTTTTGTTTTGTTTTATTATTTAAGAAGCAATTTGATCCTGGCAGTCAAATTAGAAACAACAGAACCACTGGGTGACTCATTGGCAACTGAGGCATTCTCTGCATCAGGAACCGAGAAGGTTTGTAGTCTCCATCCCACAACTGTAGCAAGACAATGATGAGCAAAAGAGACTAGAGTTGTCCAGCCTAAATCTAGGTTAGGCTGATAGCCATATTCTCAGAATGAATGACTAAATCAGTGAATGGATGAATGAATGAATGAATGGCCAGGAATTGGGAAGCAGATATCTAAGAATTGTTTAAGAGCAGATTTTCCTTAATGGAGAGAAACAGAAGTAGCAAGAAAATTACTAAGAAGAAAGAGACAGAAAAATCATCACCACCATCACCATCTTTCATCAAGGCTATACTTTTACTGCGCACATCTACTATGTGTCAGGCACTCTTCAGAGGTCTTTACTTAGCTCACGTAATCTTCACAGTTGTCCTCTGAGGTATTTTCACAGGTTTGGAAAGTGGAACTACGTGCCCTGGTGATCTGGCAGAGACGGGCCCAGTTCTCTGTGCATCTCTTGACTATAAACTATTGGAAGCAAAATGGAGAATTACTTAAGAAACAAGTATGGAGTACTTTGGTACTGGAGTACCAAAATTCTGCTACTTCTAGGGAACATAGATTAAATGGAACCCTCCTTTACTCAGGAGCAAGTGATTTTCAATTTGAGGGCAGACAATAACACTTGAGACTAGTTTTAATGATGATAAATCATAGCTAAAACTATAGTAGCCATCAGGGTATTTATTTGTGCCCAGATTATTGACTTTCTTTTTAAATAGTTCTTCCTAGTATTTTTCCTGGATTTTTCACATTTCATAGGTATCTTATTCATAGCAAAACTCGAATATGGCAATTTAATCCTTGTGTGGTAATTTTCAGTTACCTGATAATATGTTGGCAGAATAATAAAAATTCTTATGGACATCTCCTCAAAAGTACCCCCAAATATAAAAGGTATAATCTTCTTAGACCTGCTTAAAAATTTATCAGAAATACATTTATTCCAATAGAAGTGATAACATCTAAAATTAAAAATTTATGTGTATTTATTTTGTATGTAAGATTTATATATATAAGACATGTATATATTCATATATATGAAAACACTTTGTAATGATAAACTTTTATTTTTATGGAAAGCATTACCATGTTTTAGTACCCCCATGCCTCTTGGCAATTATATTCCACTGGCTCAGGGATGTTGAGGGTTTTCAACTCACAGGCCAACCAACCTATCCACAGAGAGTGGCGGCCCCGGCGGCCATGTTGAGAAGGATTCCAAGATGGCATATGGAGTGAATGTGCAAGACTATTACAACTGATTAGTGAGGGTTTTTATAAGCATAGGAAGGAAGAGGATTTATGACAAGTTTCGTGGGTTTGCCACCCCTGTCTCTCATGCTGCCACCTCTCAGTAGCTGTTATCTGAATTTTGGACCAATTATGAAGGAAAAAAAATCAGGGCATTTCCATAAATACAAATCGGTTAGCAATGACTGCACATCTAGGACACTCTGACGCTTCAAAGGTAGGCATGATGGTCATTCTCTTAAAAAAGGCTGTCAAATGGCAAAGACACTCTCCTAATCCCTCAGACTACGTTAGAGGGAAAGAATGAAATCATTGAGTAAATGAAAGAGAAAGAGTATGTGATACAGACTGTAAAGCAAGAATCTGTTTCCACTTTGTCTTCTAACAGGAAAGGCCGTAAGATTCAGCCCGAATCCAAGATGTGCAAAGAAGACATAAAATTATTTAAAAACAACCACCACCACCACCACCACCACCACAGCAGCAACAAAAATCCCCTGGCTGTCTCATTCACAGAAACATAGCCAAAAATAAAATCTGAAAGACATTTTCTTTTTTTTTTTTTTTCTGTAAGCTGCAGCGGGACCTGAAAAGATTCACTTGTATCCCTCTCGATGATCTCACATATGGAAAAATAGGCCAAGAAATAAGACTTAGCAGCACAGTGAGAAAAGACGGGAGACTGTTATTTCTCAAGGGAAATTATTTATCTGCAGATATAATCTTATTTTTTGACGAAGAAAAACTGGCGTGGTAGGTTCTCCAACTACTCTAATAATGTAGGAAGCAGGCAATGTCATTGGCTTTTGGCAGGTATTTTAGTTTTTTTATGCCCTGAGCCTGCTTATTTTGTCTGTCCCCAGACCTTCTGAGGAAAGGTGGGGAATGGACCTCAGGACCATCTGTGAGGTGGGGAATTTCTTAGGTAAATAATTTTTATATTTCAACAAAACATAGATAAATGTGACACATTTAAATTATATTAAAAGTAAGTGTTACTGCACGTCATAGGACATAAAACAATATTGATGAGTCATAAATATCTTACGTAGACCAACCATGCTCTCAGATTTTTCTAATTTGTTCTTTCTTTTCTAAAATAGTCTTTGGTTTTGAACTGCATCATCTACAAACTGATAATCACACGTGAGTTCCTGAAGTTAACTTCCCAGCGGTGGCTCTAGGTTTTTATAGTTTCTTTATTCCTCTTCCCTCTCTCCCAATCTCCCTCCCTTCCTCCCTCCTCCCTCCTCCCTTCCTCCCTCCTCCCTTCCTCCCTTCCTCCCTCCCTTCCTTTCTTCCTTCCTTCTTTCAGCTTAGTTTTGTTTTATTTTTGTAGCTTTTCCAGAATATTTTAAATAGGGGGAAAGAAGGGAGTTTAGTATAACAGCTTTGGTGATGCCTGTTATTTTCTTCCATTCTTCTTGGGGGACCGTTATCCAGGTTCTTAAAAGAAAAACTTTTGTATTACAGAAGAATTTAAAAGTAGAGAAATAGTATCAAGGAGAATTTGGGCACAGTCTCCACAAGAGTGCCCCCGCATATGACACCGATTGCATGTGTACGGTGTTCCCCAAACCACCCTGTTTTGATAATTTGCTGGAAGGATTCATAGAGTTCACTGAAAACTGTTACACTCACAGTTAAGGATTATTAAAGGAGAGGATACGGATGAAAATCAGCCAAGGAAAGAAGCACCCAGAACAGAGTCCAGGAGAAGTACCAAACGTAGAATGCCTGTTGTCTTCTCTCCATGAAGTTAAGGATATGTCTCTATCCTGGCATTAATGGGTGATAATGTGACCAGAATATTGCCATTGGCAAAGCTCACCAGGGCCTTTGACTGGGGCTCAGCACATAGTGCCTGCGTGGGGGACCTCAGTCATCAGCCTCTCCCAGAGATCAGGCTAAGATCTTTAGTCGCCAGATCCCTCAGAAGTCAGAGCTGATACCGTGTGACCCAAAGTTCCCGTCATAAACTACATTGTTAGACTGTCCAGTAGCCGAAGCCCTCGGCAAACAAAGACACTTCTGTTAGGCAGGAAATTCCAGGGACCTAAAGATTTTCTCCCAGTAGCTAAGGCAAAGGCAAGGCCTCTCTTCAGGTGAGGCTAATTCTTCACTACACAAGCATAGCGATCCCTTTGCCTCTGACTGCCATACTTACACTCAAGTTCAAAATTACGATACCAGTAATGACCAACCTTATTTCATCTGATAGTGTGCCAGAGTCAACTCATATTAGTTCACAAAAGCAGACTGTTAAATATTTAGGAGTTTTATAAGTTGATTGTTAAACACAGCTATTATAAAACAATTAGTTATATAAACTTACATGGATTAGATTAGAAACAAAGATAATAAACGTTCAAAACTCATGTTGTAATTATTTTACTATATTTTACTATTAATATACTCTTGATCTTATCTAGATCTACCGTATCTGTCTGGTGAGAGTTACGTAGAATGTTTATGCTACTAGGCCTCTCTTCCCATCTCTGCGTTCAGTGACATCACGTTGGTAGCATGAAATTGACCATGGTAAGAATATTTACAACATGAAATTCAGCAAATGCTATGAATCGGGTCTTTTTTGGATGCATTTTAATTTTGAGAAGCACCTTTCTGTTGATTCAACTGTTTTCCTTTGTGTGTAATTAAAGTGTAAAAATAAAAATATAGGTAATTAAAATGTCATTCATATGAAAACACCTTTTTCTCTTGTATACAATAATATTAAAAGGAAATGTCTGTTTCCAAGACTGTGCATATTTGCTTTGCAGTGTGGCAGCAGCTTTCAAAACCAGAGAGTCTGAACTCTTTGAAGAACTCAGTAAGTACTTGCTATGCTTTATTTTAATGTACATGTGTATGCTTTTATCTTGTAGTGATTTGCTGACAAAATTTATTGCCTGAGAGACAGTAAGTATAAGATCACAGATAATTTTTGATATTCTTTCATTTTAATTCTGGGCAGAATTCAGAGAGATACATCCCAGGGATGGGAGCGGAAGCCAGTTTATGTCCATGAAGAGCCCCTCCTCTCTCTGGGGGCTGCTGCTGCCACGGCTGCTACCCGCCTGGGCCAAGCCTGGATGCAGCCAATTCTCACACCACAGGGCACCTCACACTGTTCCGCGCTTGTCCTGCCTAGTGCTGGCCGGCCTCTTCGAGTGCATGTTGCCTGTCCTACTGTACACTCGGGGTGGTGGGGTGAGTATATTTTAATTTTCTTGTTCTTTTTTTCTATTTTTCTGCGTTTTCCTCAAGCGCAGGTAATAGATAACTAGATCACAGACATTTATTTTTTATTTTTATTTTTTAAAGATTTTATATATTTATTTGACAGAGAGAGAGAGAGATCACAAGTAGGCAGAGAGGCAGGCAGAGAGAGAGAAGGAAGCAGACTGTCTGCCGAGCAGAGAGCCCGATGCGGGCCTGGATCCCAGGACCCTGAGATCATGACCTGAGCCGAAGGCAGAGGCTTTAACCCACTGAGCCACCCAGGCGCCCACAAACATTTATTTTTAATATCAATTATATTATCAACCCTTTTTCTGAATTTATGACTTTGTAACATTGCATTTGTCCCTTTATATAAGGTGTACCTGAACGGGGTGTATATTAGGTGGAAAAAGCATAGTGGGCAGTAATTTGAAATTTGTTTTAGTAAAATACCTACTTATCCTTGATTTAGTTTTAGTTGTGTCCTAATTCCTTTAAGGACCGTGGTCCATTTTAATTTACACAAGGGACTTAATCTGTGTGACTCTCAGAGAGTCACTTCTGTAATAATTTATGTTTTAAATTGCTCTGAGGGGACAAAAGATGTCTTAGAAGGTAGGATTGCTCTAATTTTAAATCCTTTAAAAATAATCAGAGACTAAGTAACAAGAATGAAATCTCATTTCCTTTTGGGCCCCTTTATTACCCAAGATGAGTGCTTTACACCTTAACAGAGAAGCAGAGGGGATGATGGACTGGCATATCAATGTAAACCTATCTCTGACGTCACCACTTGCGCTGTTTTGCTGTAACACAGAACGAGACTGAGATAGGAAGGGATGGGGCTGCAAAAAGCACTCAAATGCTATGTACCAGTTTACATTTAACATTAAATTCAGGCTTACGGTTCCTGCAAACAACTTTATCAATTTTTAAAAAGTATTTACTTACTGCTTCGTGCTTGAGAGGACTTTTGAGGTATCTCCCTATTTTAAAGTGAATTAATCCCAAACTCATCATCCAAACTAAACAGAATAGAGATGCCACTGAACGTAGAGGAAAACCTTATGAAACCGAGCTCAGAAATGGGGAATCCCACTTAGAGGTTTCCTTTATCTTTTCCCCTTTATCTCCTCCATTATCTTTTTGGCATTTGGAGTCCAGTTCCCACCCTTCTAGGCTTCTCTCCATTGTCATGGAGAACTCTGATAACTCTTTGCATCTAAAAAGGAAAACAACTCAGGTAAGAAGGGGGTGGGCAGGGCTGTACAATTTAAGGGTACTTGGAGGGAGAAAAGGTCTCTGTAAAAATCTACCATTAGTCACTCTTTGGGAGTAATACCTTGTCTCAAGGTAAGGATTTTAGGTAAAGAATTGTTATATTGGCTTATCATTTCAGCAAAGGCAATTTTGGTATCCTAGTCATCAACAAGTTTTGACGTAAGGATAAAAACATCCATATTTGGGTTTCTCAATTTCATTTTGCAGTCACTAAGTTTCAAGTCACCAAAAGAGTCACACAAATGCTCAGTATGAGAACAATTTCTGCCTTTTATTTTACTTTTTTCTTTTCTTTCTTTCTTTTTTTTTTTTTTGATTTTGTATTTTTATTTACTTGACAGAGAGAGAGAGAGAGATCACAAGCAGGCAGAGAGGAGGAAGCAGGCTCCCCACTGAGCAGAGAGCCCAATGCGGGCCTTGATCCCAGGACCCGGGGATCATGACCTGAGCCAAAGGCAGAGGCTTTAACCCACTGAGCCACCCACGCGCCCTCCATTTTTTTCTCCTTAAGATCAATGAACCTTTTAAGAATTTTTGAAGGATGGAAATAAATGGCAAATTTTGTATTTTAAGTTTTTCTCTTTGGATATGTCAAATTCCAGGTAACTTCAGTAGCATAAAGCGATGGAAATTTACGATGGGCCTCAAAGAGTTAACAGACTTCAAACCTGGAGAAATTCTAGTAATCATCATTCTAGGATACCTAATTTATTTACATATATAACTAGTACTTTTAGAAGAAGAAAATAACTTTTCAGGAAAATGGGGAGATTGGGAGTCAAAGCCAGAGGTCTTAACGTTTTAAATTTTTTTCTTCTTTCTTATTTTTCAAGTGGTATTGACTTAGCAGGAACAGTTCAAACACGCCCACAGTCCAGGAAATAATCATCAGACCCATGTGATCCACTTAGATGGGAAGAAAAAGTAATTTGCTCAGCATCTCCTGGATCGTCTTAAAGAGTTTCAGTAAGAAATAAAATGAGAAGGAATGTTTCAGAAGCCAATTCCATGCCCAGACCCAAACCCCAAATCGAACCTGGGACTTTTCCTAAGTGCGAGCAGAGCACTGGTCCCCGAAAGGCAAACAGCCCGCGGCGCCCCTGAACGAACCGCACAGGGCGGGCGGGAAGCCCTCGGCCGGCAGGCCCTTTCTCTTGGTTTGGGGAAGGTGCTTCGGGCAGCTCCGTCTCCCCCACGGCCTCCCCCACGCCGAGGCTGCGAGCGCGGGGCGCAGGCCGGTGGGGACAGAAAGGCCCGGGAGGAGACGCGGACGCCGGGCAGGAGAGCGTGTCGCCGGGCGCCGCCGCCGCTGTTGTCCGGGTGCTGAAAGCCGGGAACTTCCCGGGAAGCGGCGGCCACTTTTCCGTGTGTCGGAGCGGGGCGTGTGGGGGTTTCCGGGGGCGCACCTGCGAAGCCCGCCCTGGGCCCGGGCCCGGAGGAGCCGGCGCAGGAGGGCCCCCCCGGCCCCGTGGGTGCGGGTGGTGGGGGTGCGTGAGTGGGGGGCGGCGGTGAGCGTGGCCCGGAGCGCCAGGCAGGACCGCGGGGCCCCTTCTCCGCCTCTCGGGCAGCCCCGCGCCGCGCCCCCGCCCCACCTGCGCGCGAAGTCCGGCGGCGGATGTACGGGACAG
>LNAC01000329.1:587287-612989 GCA_002007465.1 Ailurus styani | reverse complement strand
CCTCCCGGCGGCGGGGCTGCGGACTCGCGCCGGCCGGGGCCGCGGCGCTGCTGGCCGGGGCGAGCTGCCTGTGCTACGGCCGCTCCCTGCAGGGCGAGTTCGTGCACGACGACGTGTGGGCGATCGTGAACAACCCCGACGTGCGGCCCGGCGCCCCGCTCCGCTGGGGCATCTTCACCAACGACTTCTGGGGCAAGGGCATGGCCGAGAACACCAGCCACAAGTCCTACCGGCCGCTCTGCGTCCTCACCTTCAAGTGAGTCCCTCAGCTCGCGCTCGCAGCCGCAGCCGCTTCTCTTCACCTCTAGTCCGAGGAAGTTGCGGGAGCAGCNNNNGGGGGGGGGGGTTCGTGTCTTTTCTTGCGGCCCCTTCCCGTCCACGCCTCCCTTCTCTGCTGCTGTCCGCGCCACCGCGCGCCGCGGTCCCCGGCCCCGCTTCTCTGGGCTCCCGGGGCGGCTCGGGAGGCGCGGGCTGGGACTTGGGATCGAGTTTCTCAGGAGTCTGCGCTCTCGGCGGCTGGCCTCTCGGGCAAGGGCTGGGAGCGGGGCTGCTAGAGCTGCCCCCGCACTCGCTCCCCTGCCGGACGGTGGTCAGGTGCGACCGTGCGGGCCCGGCGAGTTACGGACGGTAGGCTGTGGTGGGGAGGCTTCCAAGTTGGGGATTTCTCGGAGGCTGTTGGGCAGCCTTGCTGATGGGGAGGGAATCAGCCCCTCTGGCGTGGCGTTCGGAGGAGGAGAGGCGAGAGCCAGGAGCTGCCCGGGCTGCGCGGGTTTTGGGGAGGCGCAGCGGAGGGAGCGGAGGCGCTCCCCCGACCTGCCGCCCTTGCTGCTCCCGGAGCCTTTCCAGTCCGCAGGTCTGCGGAAGGGCTCGGAATTTCGATTTTACAAGATGCAAAGCAGAGGAAGGCAGAGCGTGGGGTCCTTCGGGGATCCTGGTGTCCCGGTCGAAATAGTTTTTGTTTTACAACCTCAGAGTCATGATTCAGCATTTCTGGTGTGAATAAAGTGTAAAGGGAACCGAGAGAACGCCAGGTTTCTTGTAGGGTGGAGTATTTTCTTGAATTTAAAAAGAGGGCTTGCTTCAGATGGAAGAGGAGGAGGGCTTTGTATGAGGGCTGTCTCGTACACCGTGAGCTTGACTCAACCCTTTTTAATTTGGCTCAGCGTTTAAGCTTATAATGTGCCGGACAAAAACTTGAAATAATATTGGTTCAGTACCATCAGTGTTTTAAGCCTTTTCCAATGGGTGTAATATGAACCCGCCTTTATGGTAATAGCCATTCGAGACGGGATAGGCAGCTTGAAAAGCTTGCCTCGGGCCGGGAGGCCAAGGTTTCTTGACAGGTGGCTGTGATGACTTAGAAAAGGAAACCATAGCAGTTGGCAGTAATTCAGGGGCTTTTGACTTAATTCTTCCATTGAAAATTCAGTGTTTTTAAAGAGGGTGAGGAAATTGGACATTTGACTGTGAAGAGAGTATTTTCTAAACATTTGTCCTCTTGGAAAGTGGTTTTGATTTTCGGCTGAAAGATGACCTCAGCTACTGAGTTGCTCAGTACTCTGTTTTCCAAGTGTTTCTTAAAATCTTAGGTGACACACATATATGTTTATCTTCTAGATCGGCCTGCCTTTTCATTTATTACAGTGAGGGCTGATGGTTCCTTTAAGGTGTGGAAGCTCAGGGCATGAGATGTGCTGGGCTTGTAACAGCCATGGAGACTGTCTGGATCTGAGCTTTTATTTCTGTGTTAAAAGGTTAGGGCCAAATGCCGGTGCCCACTTGGTGGAGGATGGGGAGGGTGTTTTTACTTCTTGACTTTCTTTCTAAAATGTTTTTTCATGCATGCAGGAGATAGCAGGGACAGAAAAGAGGAGTGGGGAAGGAAATAGACAGTGAGGCAAGGCCATTGATGAGGAGGAATGTTAGCCAGGGTTTTGGGGAAACAGGAGTGAGGAAGGAGAGTTGCAGGGCGGAGCCAACTCCTCACTGTGTTCTCATTGGTTACAAAGTGCAGCTTGGTGTCTAAGACCATTGCTCTTTGTATTATCNGCCAAGGTTTCTTGACAGGTGGCTGTGATGACTTAGAAAAGGAAACCATAGCAGTTGGCAGTAATTCAGGGGCTTTTGACTTAATTCTTCCATTGAAAATTCAGTGTTTTTAAAGAGGGTGAGGAAATTGGACATTTGACTGTGAAGAGAGTATTTTCTAAACATTTGTCCTCTTGGAAAGTGGTTTTGATTTTCGGCTGAAAGATGACCTCAGCTACTGAGTTGCTCAGTACTCTGTTTTCCAAGTGTTTCTTAAAATCTTAGGTGACACACATATATGTTTATCTTCTAGATCGGCCTGCCTTTTCATTTATTACAGTGAGGGCTGATGGTTCCTTTAAGGTGTGGAAGCTCAGGGCATGAGATGTGCTGGGCTTGTAACAGCCATGGAGACTGTCTGGATCTGAGCTTTTATTTCTGTGTTAAAAGGTTAGGGCCAAATGCCGGTGCCCACTTGGTGGAGGATGGGGAGGGTGTTTTTACTTCTTGACTTTCTTTCTAAAATGTTTTTTCATGCATGCAGGAGATAGCAGGGACAGAAAAGAGGAGTGGGGAAGGAAATAGACAGTGAGGCAAGGCCATTGATTTGGAGGAATGTTAGCCAGGGTTTTGGGGAAACAGGAGTGAGGAAGGAGAGTTGCAAGGCGGAGCCAACTCCTCACTGTGTTCTCATTGGTTACAAAATGCAGCTTGGTGTCTAAGACCATTGCTCTTTGTATTATCTTATCTTTTTTTTTTTTTAAAGATTTTATTTATTCATTTGAGAGAGAGAGATTACAAGTAGGCAGAGAGGCAGGCAGAGAGAGGAGAGAGGAGGAAGCAGGCTCCCTGCTGAGCAGAGAGCCCGATGTGGGCCTCGATCCCAGGACCCTGAGATCATGACCTGAGCCGAAGGCAGCGGCTTTAACCCACTGAGCCACCCAGGCGCCCTGTATTATCTTATCTTACTAGCTATGTAAGATAGACTTTTTTTTTTTTGAGAACATTTGAGTTGCAAATCTAGAGAGCAATACAGCACTAATCAGAAAGGGATAGATGTTTCTTTAAAAAGAGAAAGTTAGCTCATCTTTCCACATTCACAGGTGTGGATTAAAATAAGACCTGGGAGCTTTCTCCGCACTGGATCTTCTTGTGCAACAGCATAAAGAGAGGCCTGTAGGAGAGACACCATTGATGATGCTAGACCCACACAACTCCAGAGACTGTTTCAAGGAAGGACAGAAAAATCACATTTATTAACTACTCAGTGTGAACCAAGCATTGACCTGGAACACTTTACATAGATTATGTCTTTATGATTTTTATTTTAGATAGTTGGTGAAAATAAAATGGCCCTTTTAATATATATACATACTATTTTAATTATATCTTAAGCTAGGCTTTTTTTAAAATAAAAATCTTTGAGAATTCGAGATCATTTTTATTCATTTTTATTCTGCTAAGAACACAACATGGGGTTTGCCGTTTAAAATTTTTAGGAGCACAATAAAATATCATTAGCTCTAGGCATAGTGTGGTACAGCAGATCTCTGGTGCTTACTCCTTTTGCATGACTGGAACTGTATACCTGCTGAACAGCAGCTCTCTGGGCTCCCCTTCCCTCTGCCCTTGGCAGCCATCATTCTACTCTCTGTTTCTATGAATTTGATTATTTTAGAAATGTAAGTACTGTTATTCAGTATTTGCCCCGTAATTGGCTTATTTCACTTATTATAACGTCCTTCACCTCTATCCATGTTGTTGTGTATGACAGGATTTCCTTGGTTAAGGATAAATAATATTTTATTGTATGTATAGACCAGTTTGTTTTTTATTTTTTTTAAAGACCTTATTTATTAGAGAGAGAGAGAGCACATGAGCTGGGAGAAGGGGCAAAGGGAGAAGCAGGCTTCCCGCTGAGCAGGGAGACTGACACGGGGATCCCTCCCAGTCAGGAGATGGGACCCTGGGATCACGACCTGAGCCAAAGGCAGACACTTAACTGACTGAGCCACTGAGGTGCCCCACCCTCACCCCCCCACCCCTGCTTTTTTTTTTTAATCCATTCATCTGATCATAGGCAAATAGGTTGTGTCCATGTCTTAGTTACTGTGAATATTACTGCAGTGAACTTGGCAGTGCATATATCTCTTCGAGATGCTGATTTCAGTTCTTTTGGATTTTTACCAGAAATAGGATTGCTGGATTATAAGATAATTGTATTTTAACTTTTTGAAGATTCTCAGTACTGTTCTCCATAGAAGCGGCACCTTTTAAATTCCCACTGATAAGTGTACAGTGGTTCTAGTTTTCTACATCCTTGCTAACACTTACCTTTTTTTCCATAAAAGCCAGCCTAATGGGTGTGACAGAGGTGATAACTCATTGTAGTTTTGACTTGCATTTCCCTGACGATTAGTAATGTTAAGCATCTCATATAAAAAAAGGCCTTTTGTATGTCCTTTTTTTTAAAAAGTGTAATTGACCTACAATACCCTATTAGTTTCAGATGTATATCATAGGACTTGATGTTTTTATATATTATAAAATGGTCTCGACTCTAAGTCTGGTTACTGTCTGTCACTGTATGAATGTATTACAATATGAGACTATGTTCCCTAGGCGTACATTACATCTTCATGACTCATTTATTTTATAACTGGAATTTTGTACTTCTTAATGCCCTTCACCTATTTTGCCTGCCGCCCCCCCCCCAACCATCCCCACTGGTAACCAGTTATTTGTTTCCTGTTTCTGAGTCTGTTTCTGTTTTGTTCTGTTTGGTTGTTTTGTTTTTTAAATTCCACATATAAATGAACTCGTATGGTATTTATCTTTCTCTGACTTATTTCACTTAGCATAATACTCTCTAGGTCCATCTATGTTGTTAGAAATGGCAAGATTTCATTTTTTTTTATGGCTGAGCCTTTAATGGAAAAATGTTCAATCCCTTTGCCCATTTTTTCATCAGGGTTTTTTTTTTTTTTACCTTGAGTTGTAGTTTTTTACGTATTTAACGTATCAGATACATGCTTTGCCTTTTCCATTGGTTGCCTTTTAACTCTGTTGATTACTTCCTTGGCTGTACAGTCATTTTTTAGTTTGATGTAGTCCCAGTTACCTAATTTTGTCTTTACTGTTTGTACTTTTGGTGTCATATTTAAAAAAAAATCATTGCTAAGTCTAACATCAGGTAGTTTTCCCCATTTTTCTTTTTTTTTTTTTTTAAGACTTTACTTATTTATTTGACAGAGAGGGGGAGGGAGGGAGGGAGGGAGAGAGAGAGAGAGAGAGAGAGAGAGAAATGAACCCCAGCCGGGGTGGGAGGCAGCAGGCAGAGGGAGAGGGAGAAGCAGGCTTCCCACTAAGCAGGGAGCCTGACTTGGGGCTCTATCCTGGGATCCTGGGTCATGACCCATGTTTTTCTTCTGGAAGTTTTACAGTTTCAGGTCTGTTTAAGTTGTTAATACATTTTAAGCTGATTTTTGTGGACAGTGTAAGATAAGGGTCCAGGTTTATGCTTTTGCATGGGGATATCCAGTTTTCCCAATACTCCGTTTGTTGAAGAGACTATCCTTTCCCTGTTGTGCGTACTTGGCCTTTATGTTGAAGATCATTTGACCATATATGTGTAGGTTACTTTCTGGCCTCTCTGTCCTTTTCCATTGGTAGGTATGTTTGTTTTTATTCCAATACCATACTGTTTTAATTTCTATAGCTTTGCAATATAGTCTGAAATCAGGAAGTGTGATGCTTCCAGGTTTGTTCTTTCTCACAATTGCTTTGTATATTCAGGGATTTTTGTAGTTTGGGTTTTGTCCCCAAATTCCACTAGGATATTAATGTAGAATACATTGACTCTATAATTGGCTTTGAGTGTTCTGGACATTTTAACAATAGTAAGTCTTCTACCCATGAACTTAGGATGTCTTTCTTTCTTTCTTTCTTTCTTTTTTTTAAGATTTTATTTATTTATTTGACACGGAGAGAGATCACAAGTAGGCAGAGAGGCAGGCAGAGAGAGAGAGAGAGGAGGAAGCAGGCTCCCTGCCGAGCAGAGAGCCTGATGCGGGCCTCAATCCTAGGACCCTGAGATCATGACCTGAGCCAAAGACAGAGGCTTTAACCCACTGAGCCACCCAGGCGCCCCTTAGGATGTCTTTCTATTTATTTGTGTCTTCTTTAGTTTCTTTCATCAGTGATTTATTGTTTTAATTATACAAGTTTTCACATCTTTGGTTAAGTTTATTCCTAAGTATTTTATTCTTTTTAATGCTGTTGCAAATGGGATTGTTTTTCTTAATCTTGGATCATTCATTATTGGTGTACGGAAATGCAGCTGATTTTTTTAATTGAAATATTGTTGATACAAATCCAGCTGATTTTTGCATATTGATTTGTATCTTGCAACTTTACTGAATTTGAATATTCTATCTGGTTTTTTTGAGTCTTTAGAGTTCTCCAACATAAAAGATCAGTGTCATATGCAAACAGATAATTTTACTTCTTCTTTTCCCACCATAAATGCCTTTTATTTCTTTTTCTCACCTAGTTGCTCTGGGTAGTACTTCCAGTACTGTGCTGAATAGTGCAAGAGTGGGCATCCTTGTCTTGTTCTTGATCTTAGAGAAGAAGCTTTCAGTTTTTCACCATAGAGTATGATGTTAACTGTGGACTTTTCATATATGTTCTTTATTATGTTGAGGTAAATTCTTTCTAAACCTAATTTTTGAGACTTTTTACCATGAAGGATGTTGAATTTTGTCAGATGCTTTTGTTGCATCTCTGGACATGATCATGTAATTTTTACTCTCCATTCTGTTAATGTGGTATGTAACTAACATTAAGTGAATTGTGCATGTTGAGCCATTCTTGCATCCCAGGGATAAAACCCAGTTGGGTATGGTGTATGTTCCTTTAAATGTGCTATTGAATTCAGTTTGCTAGGATTTTATTGAGGTCTTTTGCTTCTGTGTTTATCATGAATGTTGGCCTATAGTTTTTTGTTTTTTTTTTTAAGATTTTATTTGTTTGACAGAGAGAGAGAGATAGCGAGAGAGGGAACACAAGCAGGGGGAGTGGGAGAGGGAGAAGCAGGCTTCCCATTGACCAGGGAGCCCAATGTGGGGCTTGATCCCAGGACCCTGGGATCATGACCTGAGCCAAAGGCAGACACTTTACGACTGAGCCACCCAGGCCCCCCTAGTTTTCTTTTCTTATAGTGTCTTGGCATTAAAAACAAAACAAAACAAAACAACAAACCCTACTCATTATGAGATAATTGTACATTCCCACACAGTTGTAAATAATAATATAGAGCTTTTTATCCATTTTTCTCCAGGGTTAAAGCCTTGCATAACTATAATATAATATCACAACCAAGAAGTTGACATTGATACAATCCACAGCTTTTATTTAGATTTTATCAGTTTTACATGTACTTTTTTATTTCTGTTAAGTGTGTATTTAGTCCTTTGCAGTTTCGTCACATGTAGGTTTCCAAGATAACCACACAGTCAAGATACAGAATAGTTTCATCATAAGGATCCTTCCTGCTTCTTTATCATAGTTATAAACACCTCATTCGTAACAACCCCCCAATTTGTAATGCCCCCCCCGCTCCATAATCACCACTAATCTCCACGTCCATAATTTTGTCATTTTTAGAGTGCTATATGTGGAATCATGTGGTATGTAACCCTGTTAAGATTGGGTTTTTCCGCATTTAGCGTAATTCTCTGGAGTTTATTCAGATTTGTTGCCTGTCAGTAGTTCATTCTTTCTGTTGCTGAGTACTATTCTATTGTGTGGATGTCCAAGGTTTCGTCCTTCGCCTGTTAAAGGACATCTGGGTTGTTACCAGTTTGGGGCTGTTACAAAACTGCTATAAGCATTCATTTATAGGTTTTTATGTCAACACAGGTTTTATTTCTTTGGGGTAAATGTTCAGGAATGCAACTGCTGGGTCACATGGTGGTTGCATATTTAGTTTCTTAAGAAACTGATTAACTGTTTTCCAGACCTTCCCATACCATGTATGAGCAATCCAGTTAGTTTGCTTCCTCACCAGCATTCAGTATTGTCACTTTTTTTTTATTGTAGCCATTCTGATAGGCATACAATGATATCTCATTGTGATTTTAATTTGCATTTCCCTAATGGCGGGTGGTGTTAAATGTACTTTCATGTGTTTATTTGCCGTCTGTATATCCTCTTCATTAAAATGTCTCTTCATATCTTTTGTCCATTTGCTAAATGGATTTTTATTTTTTATGTTGAATTTTGAAATTTCTTTATATATTATATATAAATTTATATATTATAAATTTAAATTTATAATTTATAGAGGTCCTTTGTCATCTATGTGGTTGGCAAATACTTTCCTCCATTCTGTAGCTTGTCTTTCCTAGTGCAAAACTCTAGATTGTTGTTGTTTTTTTTTAAAGGTTTATTTATTTTAGAGCAAGAGAGCAAGCCTGCATGCACGTGCGAGTGGGGGGAGGGGCAGAGAGGATCTGCAAGCAGACTCCCCGCTGAGCTCGGTGCACCACATGGGGAGTTGGGGGAAGGGGGAGCTTGATCCCAGGACCTATGAGATCATGAGCCAAGCCAAAACCAAGAAATGGACACTTAACCAGCTACGCCACCCAGGCACCCCTCAAACCTACTTTGTATTAAAATAGCTTATTATCTTTGATTCACTGAATGAATGTCTCACATAACTGAGAGCTAGAAATTATCTTAAGAATAAACAATAAATAAATAAGTTAATTAATAAATAAAGATGTGTAATGCTTGTTACTATAAAGGTACTTGCATGCATAGAAACATATTAATTAGTTTTTCTCAAATAAGAAATAAGCTGAAATTGGAGTAAGGAAGTGGAATTTTAGAGTGCCTACTGTTCCAGTTTGTGGGGCAGGGTACAAAGGAAAATGCAGGCAGTTTACCAAGATATGATGGCTTTGTATTACACCATTTAACGGAATTGGAACTCTGTTTATTGGAAATTCTTTCCCTGTATTGCACTAGGTTATAGTTGTACGAGAGAAATTTCTCTGAGATTTGGAAAGTGAGAGTGAAATGGCCACGTTCCCAGTCAGAGGGCTGGTGTAGGTGGTGTCACAGCTCCCGTGGGTTGTCACAGACATGCTGGCTAACCCGCTGCTGGCTAGGTCCATGGCTCCTCCAGAACTTTCCAGATCATGGTGCTCTAGCTACGTGGAATCCAGGTGCAGGTGTGCGTGCAGCCCCGTGTGGAAGAGCACCAGCCTGTCTGAAGCCACTCGCATCATTAAAGTTGGAGCCTTAGAGGCTGTGAGCCGCAGAGGTACCTCTGAGTTCATCTTCGTGGCTTCCGGCTCTTCCTTCCTTTCTGCTCCTTCAAGTCCATCCTTCCTCCCTCCCAAACGCCTGCCCTGCCGGCTTTTGACATCCCATGCAGACAGAAGCAGCAGGCTTGCATAGGCTGTGTAGCCGGCTTCCACAGTTTTGAAAGGTCAGATCTCTACAGCAAATCCCTTCTGCTGTATCATTCCTGGTGGTTCCGCTTCTCCAGTCAAACTTTAACTGATGAAAATGGTCGTGTCTGTGTTCCTTGAAGTAAGTTTAGAATTCTAATGAATTTCTCTTCCTAATCAAATCTTACATTCAGTCTTTTCATTTCCAAGGGCACACAGGAATATTTTTGGACCATTGTAGAGCAGAATCAAAACATCTGTGAAAACTTAATCTGCAGCAGTCACCTTTTTTATTTTGCTTCGTTATCCTCCACTGGCCATGACCTGTTTTTAACTCTGGAATCAGGACATTAAACATGTGAAGTCACTCTGTAGGCACTTAATTGACACAAAACCAGAACCCACGATGCCCATAACCCCCACCTTGAAGAATGGCCCTGATTGATATAAAAGGTGCTTAGCTTTTTAATTTTATTTCCTCTCTGCCCATTTCCTCTTGAGAAGAAGCTCCTGCTGGATTGTTAGCAGCTCCATCCACATCAGGAAGCAAGGAGACTCTTCCTTCAACAAGAAAGAAGCAGGGGTTTTCCATGTTAAAGATGGGGAAACTAAGGCAAATGAAAGGACCTTAAACTCTTGAGTCTCTGCATTTAGGCTACTCGATCATAGTATTCTACCAGTTTGCTATAAAAGTTTATCTTATTGAAGGCTTCTGATGGTGATATACACCATAAAAGTGAAAGTGGGTGGTTTGAAATGTCAGAGTTAAAAAATAGAATATCTTAATATGTGCAGCTGTAAGGATTTGCAACATTTTAATGCTTGGATCTGGAGAGGTTTTTTTGTTTTTTTTTGTTTTTTTTTTTTGCAGCAGTTTGCATCTTTTAGTCATAGATGATATGCCAACCATGAAAATCAGCTCTAGCCTCTATGCCCAAAATCTAAAAGAAATGGTGGCGTGTTCATGTTGGTTCTGTTCCTTTTGATCTTTCCTCTTTGGAATTCATTTAGGGATGGTCTATTGCAGCGAGGCTGGTAAGTTTGTGTTCGAAGTCTTTGACGGCAGACACCTGGAGACTGTTTGACTAGATTGTCTAGGATGTTCAGTGATGGATAGGGCCAAGGAAAAATGTGATTGAAGGCAATAAAGATTTTATAGAGAAGAATGAAAAAAAAAAGTCCTCTGAAAATCGCATGCCAAACTAAGGTTTATCTTAGAAACCCCAAGAGGAGGAGGTTAAGATTGTTGCCTGCCAGCATGTAAGCCTTTGGCTTTGGACTATAGTCTGGCAGTGTAGGAAGGATGGAAAATCAGGGGAATAAATTTTTGAATTATGAGGGTTTTTATAGGTGAGTCTCTGATTGAAGCTTGGAAAACACCATCGGAAGCAATCTTTTTTTTTTTTTAATCAACACATGTCTTTTCCATCTTCCTTTGGAGCTACAGTTCATGTTTTTCCTAACTTTGAGTACGTAGTCATTCCACTTAAAAAGGCAGGGAGGGACTGGGCAGGACTGCTTGATCATGCCAGAGTTGATGGCACTGTTACTTTTTCAAAAGTTGAGAAATGGTTTCTGTTCTCGAAGACCCTGTTGATCTGACCCCTGGCCACCCCCCTGACCTCTAGTGTGTCAGTCTGCACCTCATTCTGCCTCTCCAGCATTCTAGAGTCCTTGTGCCCTTTACAGGCCACACCCACTACTGCCTAGGACCTTTGAGCTTTCTAGAATGCCCTTTGCCCAGACCTGTGTACTCTTGCTCTCTTACCACCTTGAATGTCTGCTCAAATGTCACTTCCTCCTTGACACCTTCCCTGGCTCCCCAGTCCAAAATGGCAGACTGTCCTCTATGTTTCATCCTCACTCTCTCACTTTCTACCTCCTTTGCCTTAGTAGCGCTCATTGCTATCTGGCAACATGGGTTTATTGTTGGTTCTTCTCTTCTCTCACTACTGTGTAAGCTCCATGAGGTGTATCCTTAGCACCTGGAACAGTGCCCCCATGCAAAGTAGGGGCTTCCCTAAATTACTTTTGAAAGAGTGAATTAATCAATCACTCATGTGAATGCTTGACTTTTTCAGGTAAATATTTAGGCAGGGCTACACTTTTATAATGCAGACAGAAAAGTCTGCTTGACTTATATCTTCGTTTATTTATTTATTTATTTGGTCTGTCAAAGAGAAAAATGGAGGCTGACAAAGAATTTCCTGGAACATAGAGATGGGTTTCTGTGGGCCCTGCTTAGTGGGAAGTTAAGGGACAGTTTTGATTCCAAAAGGGGCTGTTGTGGCTCCCTGTTGTCTCCTTCTGGGACTGTGACTCTGTAGAGAATGACCATCCACAGCACTTTGGGATCCTTCTCCTCTTGCATGGCATATTGAAGTGTGATGGTTGGTGGATGCTTGCTGTAAATTTTAAGGCTGGACATAGCAGCAGTACCTTCTGAGGAAAACCCCAGAATTACACAGTTTTCTCCAGACCTTGCTGTCAAGGGACTAAAGTTCGACCATGCTTGTTTCCTACAGTCTCGAAAGAAAGGTCATGTTTTTTTCAAGCCAGTGAGAGAGACAAGATATATTTCCAGTTGGATCAAATAGAGTATGAGGCTCTGAAAATACTTTCTCTCTCTCTTTTTAAATATTTTATTTATTTGACAGAGAGAGACACAGTGAGAGAGGGAACACCAGCAGGGGGAGTGGGAGAGGGAGAAGCAGGCTTCCCGCTGAGCAGGGAGCCTGATTTGCAGCTCGATCCCAGGACCCTGTGATCATGACCTGGGCTAAAGGCAGATGCCCAACGACTGAGGCGCCCTGAAAATAGTTTCTCAAAGGAACTATGATGACTGACTTTCTGTCCCCAAGTACTGTAGAATAAAGAATTTGTTTGGCCTTTACCTCAGGTTCCTGCAAGGGAGCTTCTAAACCCTTGGAATTTCCTGAGTGATGGGAGTGTCTCTTGCTCACAGTAGGTCCGAGATCACACTTGGGTTTGCACTAAGGAAGAGGTAACTCATGATGGACCTCCTGATAGTTTCAGAACATGGGCTGGCTATGCTGGAAAGACCAATTTTAGGATTCGAAAGTGGGACTTTGAGCCACATACCAGCCCTACCTTCCAATGTCCAGAAAGGGAAAGTGATGCTGGAGATTGAGTTCAGTCACATGCCCAGTGATTGGTTGAATCAGTCAACCTAAGTAATGAAATCCCAGTTGAAAACTTGACACTGAAGCTTGGTTGAGTTTGCCTGATTGATATTCATACATCATTGTGCTGAGGGGGTGATGTGTCCTGAAGATAAGAAAAGTTTGTGTTTGGGACCCTCGCAAACCTGTCTCCTTGGGTCTTTTCTTTTGACAGGTTTTGATTTGTATCCTTCATAATAAAACTGAAATCACCAGTATAATGCTTTCTTGAATTCTGTGAGTCGTTCCTACACATTATCAAATCTGAGGGAGTTGTAGAAATCCCCAGATTTGTGGCCAGTTGGTCAGCAGGACAGGTAGCCTGGGAACCATCGAAGATGCAGTGAGTGTCTGAGGGAGCGCAGTCCTGTGCAGCAGTTCGTCCCCACGTAAACTCTGGCCAGTCGCTGTCAGGACTGCAGCACATCCAGGAACTTTACCAAACACGTACGTTTAAAGGAAAACAAATCGGCTAAAAATTGACCACTCAATTATGCTTCTAACTATATTTATATTATATCTGTTTACTTTTTAATTTTTATTTATTATTTTCTATTTTTATTATTTTTATTTTTATTTTTATTATTTGCTGACTCTCTTTTTGAAGATTTTCTTTTGGGACTTGCTGCCTTCTCGATCTGGTCACGGATCTTCCTGTCCTCAGTTTCCCCACCGTTTCTTTGATGCACTTGCTACCCTGAGCACTTATGTGACCCTAATGACAAGAACTGCCCTTTGCATGGGTGTGGGCTCCTCCTGACTAGCCCCTCTTGCCTTGTTCCCTCCCTGTAGCTTCCTCGTAGCCAGGGGAGGAGCGGATGCCTTGAGCACAAACCCAGACCATAAATTTTACTTGTGTCTCGGAGCACCGGTCTCCCCCTTGGCACTGTTGTTTGCCTTGGTGCCTGCGAATCACATCCTTTGGCTCTTTGATACATTAAGTGATGATGATTTGCTGATTTATTCTTGACACTAGAGGGAATGCAGAAGAAGAACAACCAAAATGATTAAGGGCCGAAGGGATTCGCCTTAGAGGTAAATGAGAAAAACCAGATGTTGTTATTTATTGGTTGAAAGATCTAAGAAGACTATGGAAACCACTTATAAGCGTCTGAGAGCCGAGAGGTTGGCAAGAGAGGGGAGAAGTAAAATGAATGGCCGTGGAGGAAGACGGGAGTATATTCTGCGTGTTCAGTTTTGGGCGGTGGAAACTCACAAGGAAAGTGTTGGAGAACTGGTTAGTTGAGGTAGCAGAAACAGATGGTTAAGGTTAAGATGGTTAAAGTACGTTTAATTTTTTCTTTTCCCTGGTTTGTAGTTCGTATTCGAAAAGAACGTATGTTGTGTTATTGCTGAGAAAACTGGATTTTCCCAGTAAGCGTGGCAAACATAGGTAGCCTTCCTTTAAGCGTTGAGATGCATGTCTCATTGTTCTGAGTGTCACCTGGTTTGAATCACTGCGTTCCTTGGGACAGATCTCCGGGTTCCATTTCACATTTACTGACTTAGATTATCTTGGGGTGGGATGAGGGAATTGGCAATTGTAGTGTGCACATCAGGGGATTCCGAATCCTGGGAACCACTGGGACCCAGTGGGAGCATATGTTATCTGAAACTGAGATGCCAAGCGTCTCTGGTGTGATATAGAAAAAAGAATCCAAAAGCTCATTGAGATAGGAATGTTGTCGTGCATTTATCATATGCCTCCGGCCCACACCTTCCTCCCACTCCTCTACTACATTTCCAGAGAGGGCCAGACGATCTTCCCTCCGCTGAGGCATTAAGAACCGCGTTAGTGGGGGAGCACCTGCAACTTGGAGAAGCTCTGCTTTGGCTCTTGTCGTGGGCAAGGGTGATGTGGGAGACGCGATTGAGGTGGGCTTTCCGATGGGGTCCGGGAGTGCCAGAGGCCAATGGCAGAGCGTAGCTGCCGAAGACAAGGTGAGTGCTTTTACCACGATAGGCAGCAGGGACGCAGGGGTGATCAGGGTGTCGTGACCCCCTGGGAGGGATTGCTGGTGGCCGCCAACTAAGCACATTGTCTTAGGAAGTAGACGTGCAGCCCTTTTAAATGTTGCTTCATCTCTGGACCAGGGAACCTCCAGGCCCCGGGCCGAAAGCCAGGCTCGAGCCACCGCACGGAGAGTCACGACCTGTCCGGCGCGCTCCAGCTGGCTGCCCGTTTATGGCCGTAGAGCTGTTTGACTGAGTGGAGCCGGGGTCCCCCGGAGGAAGGGCCCTAGTCTCTTCCATCGTGGAAGTCTCTTCCAGGGAGACAGCCTGGTGTTACTGTTTTAAACCAGAACTATTTTCCGAAGAAGAAAATTAAAAAGAGTGTTAAGGGCTTTATCTAGAGCTCCAGGCTCTACGAGTGTGAGGAGGAGGAGGGGCCGCCCACGGCTTTCCTCTCCCCTTGCCCCTCCTCCGCCTGTGACTTCTGGGTGCCACCCTGTGTGACCCTGTGACGTTTTCTGGGGACCAGTGCGCTGTGATTGCCGTGAGCTCATTATATCCCTTCCTTTCTGGGCAGTTTTACAGGGAGGCAGACGAGCTCAGATGGAGGCAGGGCATTTGCGGTCATATTTGCTGAAGTCCGGAAGGCTTTCGGCCAGTCGGGAATGACTGTTCACATTTTCTCTCTCACTTTTCTTTTCTTTTCTTTTCTTTTTCTTTTCCTTTCCTTTCTTTTCTTTTTCTTTTCCTTTCTTTTCTTTTCTTTTCTTTTCCTTTTCTTTTCTTTTCTTTTTCTTTTCTTTTCTTTTCTTTTCTTACCTCCCTCCCTCCTTCCCTTCCTTCCTTCTTTCCTTCCTTCTTTCCTTTCTTGCCCTTCCTCTCCTTNCTGAGATCATGACCTGAGCCGAAAGCAGAGGCATTAACCCACTGAGCCACCCAGGCGCCCTTCTTTTCTTTTTCTTTTCCTTTCTTTTCTTTTCTTTTCTTTTCCTTTTCTTTTCTTTTTCTTTTCTTTTCTTTTCTTTTCTTACCTCCCTCCCTCCTTCCCTTCCTTCCTTCTTTCCTTCCTTCTTTCCTTTCTTGCCCTTCCTCTCCTTTCCTGCCCTTTCCTGCCCTTTCCTGCCCATTCCCACCCTGCCCTTCCTACAATTTATTTATTTGAGAGAGAGTACTAGTTCGGCCAGTCAGAAATGACTATTCAGATTCTTTCTTTCCCTTTCTTTCTTTCTCTCTCTCTCTCTTCTTCTTCTTCTTCGATTTATTTATTTGAGAGAGAGAGAGACAGTACTAATGGTGGTGGGGCAGACTGAGAGGGAGAAGCAGGCTCCCCACTCAGGGGGGAGCCTGATGTGGGGCTTGATCTTAGGACCCTCAGATCATGATTTGAGCTGAAGGCAGATGCTTAACTGACCGAGCCACTCAGGAGCCCCTGTTCAGATTTTTTCTGAAAAGAAAAAAAAAAATTCCGTATTGCTCAGTTTAGCTTTAAATTAGAGATGAAGCTCGGGCTCAGGTCATGATCCCAGTGTCCTGGGACAGAGCCCCGCAGTGGCCTCCTTGCTCATCTAGGAGCCTGCTTCTCCCTCTCCCTCTGCCCCTCCCCTGCTTGTGCACGTGCTCTCTCTGTCAAATAAATAAATAAGACTTAAAAAAAAAAAGTAAATTAGAGATGAAGCCTAAATCAAATTAGAGATTCTTATTGTTGAAAGGGAAAGATGACCTTTGCAACTTCCAACTTAATGTAAGTTTATTTGCTCGTTCAGTAAACTTTCGTTTAGAATCTGCTGTGTGCTAGGTGAGATGGATATGATAAGGGAAGAAATGAATTTTTTACAATGCATGAAAAGTGCTTATAATATTTGAGGAATATGGTTAAAGAGTTTTAAAAAACTGAGTAAATGCTATAATGGAGTGTATTTAGGGTGATGTGGAACGTGAGAGACTGNAAAGTGCTTATAATATTTGAGGAATATGGTTAAAGAGTTTTAAAAAACTGAGTAAATGCTATGATGGAGTGTATTTAGGGTGATGTGGAACGTGAGAGACTGTTCTTCTTAGATGGTATTTAGGGTGGGCTGTTTTTCATGCTTCTGTATGGACATTTCTGGTTATCCAAACACCAATTCCAGTCTTAAATACTGCTTCTTCCTTTGAGCTGAAGTTTGTCTCCGAGTAGTTGGCTTGTATTGTGTCAAATTGTGACTACTTGTGCCATCTCAGTGGGCACACAGATATTTCCATGCAGCCATGTTGGCCCAGAATTGCCAGTTCTTCTTTTTCAAGAGAAGCTGGAGATTTTTATATGAAATCACCTGTTTTAAAAATGCTAGTAAATTAAAGAAAGAAAAGGGGTACCGGTGAAACAAAACAATGTACAGGCTGCACTTGGCCCTCAGGCAGTCTCTTTGCAACATTGTTACTGGATCTTCCTTTCTAGTCAGAGAGCTACTTGAGTAAGTGCATTACTTCACTCATTCATTCATCCATACACCCATCCATTTATCCACTTAATTTTGACAACCACTAACCAGGCATTGTGCTAGGCACTAGGGAGATAGCTTTAATATGGCAAAAATCCTTTCCCTTGGAGAATTTGGGATCATTTCTTTTTTAAAAGATTTTATTTATTTATTTGACAGACAGAGAGAGAGAGATCACAAGTAGGCTGAGGGGCAAGCAGAGAGAGAGAGGAGGAAGCAGGCTCCTTGCCAAGCAGGGAGCCCGATGCGGGCCTTGATCTCAGGACCCTGAGATCATGACCTGAGCTGAAGGCACAGGCTTTAACCCACCGAGCCACCCAGGCGCCTTGGGATCATTTCTATTATCTTTCTCTAGGCTGAGCTTTCCCCATCTCCTTAAGTCTTTCCTGAGACATCATTTTTGAGACTCCCCACTCTTCCAGCATCCTGGGGCTCTCCTATGAATGTGCTCCAACATTTAAATACCGTCCAGAGGGGCTGCTGCCCCACATTGAATACCACCCACCTTCCCTCTCCCGCACGCAGGCAGAATACCTCCCTTTTCCTGTCTCGCCCCTGCTAGATTCTCTCATTGCTGGATTTCTTTCACTAACTATTAATTATCTGTTCAGTGTCTGTCTTTCTCCTAAAATGCTGTTAACTCTTTGGTAGCAGATGCCGTGTCTTCTCTTTGTATCTCTGGGCCCTACATCATACCCGGCATGAAGTAGGTACTCAATAAATATCTGTTAGAATGAACTGAAATGAAAATGAGTTTGACTTAGGCAGTTTGGTCTGTTTGATAGCCAAGACACAATAACTCTTTGAGTTTGGAGTACGGTAATAGCCCTTGGACAATACTATATGTATAGTTTTAGTCTGGATTCCAAGTATATTGTTCTCTTTTATGTCCACATGTGGGACTTTACTCTTACCCATATTCTATCTAATCCTGCAAGAATTAATTAACAATAGCAAGCATTTAAACTCCTTGTGAATCTTAGTCCCCCTGTCCAGTGGACTCTTCTTCACGGATGTAGGCTTTCTGCAAGCTTGGTTAGCATATGCTACAGATCTCGCTGAGTTTTTGATAGAAATATTGGACAGACCAGAGATAATGTCAGAATCTTGTGATTTACACTGAAGGTCTCCATCTGAGGAGACCCCGGTTGTGTTTGCTACAAATCCATCTTCTTGTATCTTGTTGATAAGGAGATGCTAAAAGATTTTGATAAATACCTTTGTTAAAACAAAGATGTGATGTGTCTGTCACACTCCCAGTTCTATGAAAATGTGAGGTTAATCAGTTAAACCCCTTTTTGTGAACCCATAAAAGAATCAGAGATTCTTTTTCCACTGCTCACAAATTAACATTTTGTTATTATTTCATCTCAAGCTCACTTGTCTATAGTTTTGTTGTTATAGTTGGAGAGTGAACTCTCCGTCTCTTTAGATATTTAGGAAACTCTAGTAATTTTAGATTCTCAGTCATTTCTCAGAGCTTAGATTCGCCAGTATCCAGTACTGTATGAGGGCCTTTCAGTTACCTTAATTAGCACTGCAGTAGTTCCCCATTCAGTAATTTATTTTTATATTTTGGCATCTAATTGAATTCACTTAAAACACCAGGCATTTTGTCGTAACCAGTTTCCAGGAATCATAATCTGATGGCAGCTATACTTGTGAATATAGCATAATGTATAAACTTGTCAAATCACTAAGTTGTAACTTGGAACTAATGTAACATTGTGTGTCAACTCTGTTCAAATAAAAAACAATCTCTCCCCCCCAAATAATCTATATAGATAACACCTGCACATTTTCCAATAGGATCATATGGACCACAAAGGGGACTCATTTTATATCATTTTTGGAAGGGGAAAGTACCTCAAAAAGTGTGGTAATATACTAGTAACACTTTTAATGATGCTTTTTTTTTTTAAGATTTTATTTATTCACTTGACACAGAGAGAGAGAGATTACAAGTAGGCAGAGAGGCAGGCAGAGAGAGAGGAGAGAGGAGGAAGCAGGCTCCCTGCTGAGCAGAGAGCCCGATGTGGGCCTCGATCCCAGGACCCTGGGATCATGACCTGAGCCGAAGGCAGCGGCTTTAACCCACTGAGCCACCCAGGCGCCCTTAATGATGCTTTTTTTACTTTTCAAATGGTTGAATAACAAATGCTTTGGAAAAATACCAAGTCTTTTGTTCTCTTTTTAAAAGCAATCCTGTTAATGCATAATCCAAAAGGATGATCTAAAGTATAATATCTGAAATCAGTCAAATATATTAGGGATTTGACTTACTAGATGTCTTACCTTCTCTTTATTGTCATTTTTATGATTATCACAGTAAGATGCATCCTTGTATGTTAAAAAGAAAAGTCCTGTTTCTTCTTCTACTTATATTCAATGCTTCTGACATCAGATGTGTAAGGTTTCTTTTTTCAGTAACCAGTTCTTGGTGTCCTACACTATCTGGGCGTCCTGTTTAATTCTGACACTGTCTATCTGGCGTTAGCATCAGATCCCCCAGGTCGAAGGCCCATTTCCACAAGACTGACCCCACTTCATTTTTTTTTAAATATTTTATTTATCTATTTGAGAGAGAGGGAGGGGGGAGAGAGGGAGAGAGAACACAAGCAGGGGGAATAGCCGAGGCAGAGGGAGAAGCAGACTCCCTGCTGAGCAAGGAGCCCAATGCGGGACTCTATCCCAGGACTCTGGGGTCATGATCTGAGCCGAAGGCAGATGCTTCACCCAGGAGCCCCGATTGACCCCACTTCAGACGCCAGTTGCAAGTAGTGGGTCCCTACCTAGCTTGCCACACTTCTGTCCAGCTTGGTTGCAAATCGGGAGTTCCCATGAACCCCTCCTCAGATTCAATAATTTGCTCTAACGGCTCACAAAACTTAGGGAAACACTTATTTAATGTTTACTGATTTATTATAGAATGAGGAGTATGAGACAAGATACAGATGAACAGCCGGGTGACGAGGTCCTTAAGGTGGGGTGTGGAGGGCCCCAAGCTCGGGAGCTTCTGTCCCGTGGCATTGCCATGTGCCGTCTGCCCAGCATGTTGCTGCGTTGACCGACCTGGAAATTTTCCAGGCCCTGTAGTTCAGGGAGTTTTCATGGAGGCTTCATCAAGTAGGCATCATTGATAATGACCTCCATCTCTGGCCCCTCTCCAGTCCCCGGAGGACAGAAGAGGGAAAGGGCTAAAAGTTCCCAGCTTCTAATCCTAACTTGATCTTTCTGGTGATGAGCCCCCATCCAGGAGCCCACCAAGAGTCACCTTATTAGAAAAAAGATAATCCAGTCACTTGGGGAGTTCCGAGGGATTTAGGAGTTCTGTGTCAGGAACCAGGGCCAAGGACCAAATACTAGAATAAAAGATTCTCCTAATACCTTTATCATTGAAGAAATTACAGAGGTCTTGGAATCTTTTTTTTTTTTTTAAGATTTTATTTATTTATTTGACAGAGAGAGAGAGATCACAAGCAGGCAGAGAGAGGAGGAAGCAGGCTCCCTGCCTAGCAGGGAACCCAATGCGGGGCTCGATCCCAGGACCCTGAGATCATGACCTGAGCTGAAGGCAGAGGTTTTAACCCACTGAGCCACCCAGGCGCCCTGAGGTTTTTAGAATCTTTACTAGGAGTTGGGATAAAGACCAAAATATGTATTTCTTATTATATCACAATGTTACATCTGTTTAATCTATGTCTGTATCTATACCTGTATCTGTATCTATCCGTATCTATCTTTGAACACTTTTCTGGCTATTTCCTTATGGAAAATTCCTAGAAGTGGAATTTTTGGTCAGAGCTTACGTACTTCTTAAAGCCTTTTGGTACACATTGATAAACTTGAGACCTTCCCACTTGGACACTCACCAACTCATTGTAAGATTGCCTGTTTTGTCTCATTGTCATGGGCATGAATGGACTTGAAATGAACGACTTAGATGATCTGGAAAGCTTAGCCTGATGGAGTAGATGGTGATGTAAAATCAGCCTCAGGTGGGTGGGCTTTCTGGGAATTGCATCTAAGTTCTTCAAGGTTAGGGACCTGGTCTTGCCCTTTTCACAGCTCCCCCATCCCGAGCTTTGTGATTTCCACCAGCTTGCTCACCACAGATGGGTCCTCTTGTACTGGAATGGGATGCTCCTCTCCCTTTTTTGCTGCATCTTCCCGCCCCCTAGTTCATAGCCCATTCCTCTTTCCCTCTAGATGGGCTGTTTCCCACCATGCTTCCATCTTCAGGACTCTGAGGGTATGCACAGACTCATGGGTCGGCCATCATACAGCTCACTTGAATCTTGCTTCAGAGCCCTGAAGTCGGATTCCACAAAGCAATTCATTTTTCTAGGCTTGGTTAGGACCATTATTACTTCAGTAGGAATGGAAATGGAGTCAATTAGTAACTATGACATTTATATTCATGTGTCCAAATAAAACTTGACATGTTTAAAATTCTGTAGGTTAAATTCGTGCATGACTCAAGTCAAGTATTTAGAATATGCTTATGCCATCGCTAAAGTTGACTTTTACATTCTCAATCGTTTTGGCAAAGAGAAGGTGTTTCTTTAAGAGAAGCAGATCAAGGGATTACTGTTTCAGTAAAATGAACTGAAGTATAGACAACTATAGGCAGCCCCACTTAGGGTATATATGCTCCCCGAAAAGAATCATACCCTATACAACTGCATTTTTGCTAACCCCACAGAATCAGTTGGGGACATTATGTCCTGTTATTAAATTTAAGGCAACCGTAAGTCTCTCTGTTCTGCATTTCTGTCTCAGGAAAGTATTTTTTAAGATGTTGAACAATAAGTTTCTCCCTCTCTCTCTCTCTCTATTTTTTTTTTCTTTTTAGAGGGAGAGAGAGCATGCAAATGGGGTGGGGGTGCAGAAGGAGAGGGAGAGAGAGACTCTCTTTTTTTTAAGAGTTTTATTTATTGGGCGCCNGCTGCCTTCGGCTCAGGTCATGATCCCAGGGTCCTGGGATCGAGGCCCACGTCGGGCTCTCTGCTCAGCAGGGAGCCTGCTTCCTCCTCTCTCCTCTCTCTCTGCCTGCCTCTCTGCCTACTTGTAATCTCTCTCTCTGTGTCAAATGAATAAATAAAATCTTTAAAAAAAAAGAGTTTTATTTATTTATTTGACACAGAGAGAGAGGTCACAAGTAGGCAGAGGGGCAGGCAGAGAGAGAGGAGGAAAAAGACTCCCTGCTGAGCGGAGAGCCCGATGTGGGGCTTGATCCCAGGACCCTGAGATCATGACTTGAGCCAAAGGCAGAGGCTTTAACCCACTATGCCACTCAGGCACCCCAGAAAGAGAGACTCAAGCGCAGAGACCTGCGGGGGCAGGATCTCACCACCCTGAGATCATGACCTGAGCTAAAAGGAGGAGTTGGATGCTTTAACCGACCGAGCCATCCCCGTGCCTCATAAGTTTCCCTTCCTTCTGTGATTCTCTTTAGTTTCTTCATCATAATCTTAGAATTCAGATTTTGAGGTCTGTGGGAATTTATGTTAGAAAACATTTAATACAAATTCTGAAACAATGTGCTTTTGCTCATCCTTTTAATTTCAGCTGCAGCTGGTAATAGCATCTTCAGGTGCCCCGAAGATCCTTTGTGGGGTGGTAATTAACGATCATTCCAGGTGCATAATCTGGAAATTTGGTTCCCGGTGGGCACTGTGGGTGAGAGAACACGTTCATGCTTGGTTTGTCCCAACTGTGACCACGGTCACGGTCCTGTGGCTTTTTTCTCCTCTCCAGTGGTTGTGGCTCTGACCCACAGCATGGTGGACTAGCCTTTGAGCACTCCGCTCCTTGGGAAGAGCCGGCAGCGAAAGCAAGAGTATCATGGGGTCGTTCGCCTGAGCCACGGACTGAAGGGAAAACAGGTTCCGCGCCTCCCGGCCTGCCTTCTCAGTGAGGCCCACAGGGTTCTCCGAAATAACATTGTAGTGCATTTGCAATGGTTTTGCAGATAGGAAAATCCCGAGATGGGGAAAAATGATCCTCCCACATCTAGAGGAACCTGATGTTGGGAGTCATTTAAAAAGAATCAATTGAATAGCTTATCTTTCGAAATGATGGATTCCCTCTTCTCTCCTTGTGCTTCTGTTCTGCGTATAGCTGATTCACCTTCTGCTTCTGTTTTTTTGTACAGGCTGAACATATTTTTGACTGGCATGAACCCATTCTACTTTCACGCGGTGAATGTGGTTTTGCACTGTCTCGTGACTGTCGTCCTGATGTACACCTGTGACAAAGCTGTCTTCAGGAACCGGGGCCTGGCTTTTGCTACAGCGTTGCTTTTTGCTGTGCACCCTGTCCACACAGAGGCGGTGAGTATCACTGCAGCTCCGTGAAACAAGGAACTAAAAAAAAAAAAGCTAAACCGATCTTTTTTTTCCCCCTCTTTCAAAACCACGTGAATTCAAAGCTGCCCTGAAGTGCTTATCTTTATATATAAATCATTCTGCTTGACAACTTTTTTGAATGTTCACATGGCCTTCACGATTTAACTGGCTTTTCCAAATAACCTGTTATTATTATGTGTCGTAATGAATGGCCACAGTTCTTTATTCGAAGAAAATTTAAGTTCTAATGTGTTTTAAACAGCACAGGGCATTTTGAGGTACTTATCGTGCTGAGGCATTGTTCCTCCTCTGCATTTGTATTTTACCTTTTCTCTCTCTGCTTTATATTTATAATACTTATGATTCTGAACTGTGAGTGCAAGGGGAGGTCTAAAAAGTTAGACTGACATTCTTCAGATTAGAAAGACAGACTTACAATAGGGACTTAGAAATAGGTTTTCAGATTATTTCGCGTGAAGTGTAGTTACTTGGTAGGTGATGCAGAATTTATGTAAAAAGTATAGATAGTTCAGATTTGTGGTCCTCTTTGAAATACGGAGGTATCCACCAAGAAGGCATTGTCAAGTTACCTTGTTTCACGGCTCAGAAACCACAGTTGGTTTATTTTATCCATGTTGCTAGGGGCAGACGAAGACTTTCCAAGGGGTTCGTGGGTCCTCGATTTTAAAAGAATCATTTCCAGAGCCTCAGCTTGCATCTGGACACTTGCCTATAGTTTCTCTGTCTGAGGTCAGAGTTTCTCTCGTCCAGGATCAAGGCGTCAAGTTGGTTGTCCTCACCCCCGCCCCCCTTTCAGTTGTCGTCTCACTGAAAAATAAAAATGAATGTCTCACCTACATTAGAATTTTACTCTGCCCCAGCTGTCCACATCTCTGAGGTACTGTATAAAGAAACTAATATACTGATCTCAGCAAAGCCTCCTTCAGTTGAGGCATCAAAGATCTGGAGTGGGGTTTCATATCGCTCTCTGTCTTCCATGTATTTCTGTGAAGAACAGAGCGTGGCAGTAGAAGTGGGGTATGGTGGCCTGTGTTGATCTTCTGAATTCAGAAGTGAGATGGTTGTCATGGGGATGCCTCATAATATCTTCATTTGAGCCGACACGAGAAACCTGATTTGGCCAATTGGTTTTGTAATGAGGACTGGTTTTGCTGGTTAGGCTACATGATGGTCATTTTCCACAAACAGTATTGCATATCCGTAAGCCCAAGGTTTTGACACAAATATATGTGGAGTGAGTGACAAAAGTAATCATTTTATAAAAAAATTACATTACTTAAGGTAAATTTTCCAACCCTTTCTTGAGTATTTTAAATAGAAAAGTTCCCTCTAAGTGGAAGGCTTTTAAGTAATAGTCCTTTGGAAAGTCTCGGTGAAGTCATTTTTGCTATAGTGCTGAGAAACCATGAAAGCGAATGACTTTAATGACAGGTAACTCTCATGATAGCTATGCTGAAATTATTTGCTTCCAACCAAATTAAAGGAGAATCTGATTGAGTTGTCGGCCGGTAGATCATTAAGCATTATGTAATATGATAGATCACTATGATTTTGCCGATGACCTTAGTGTTCAAGAATTAAGTTACTGCTATAACATAGCTACTTCTGTCTCACTTCTTTTTGTGAACATTTCTATAAAGATGAAAGCTAAGAATGGAACTGATACTGTATACATTCTTATTCTAACCTAAAGTAATATTTAGTCAATAATGACACTTACAGAAAAGAAACATGGGGCATATGGGTGGCTCAGTCCATTAAGTATCCAGCTCTTAATTTTAGCTCAGGTCATGATCTCAGGGTTGTAGGATCAAGCTACACATTGGGCTCTGTGCTTGTTGGGGAGTCTGCTTGAGAGTCTCTCTCTCTCCCTCTGCCTGTCCTGCTCATGTTCTCCCTCTCAGAGAAATAAATCTTAAAAAGAAAAAAGAAAAACTTGCTATACCTGTTATTAAGAAGTGTATTTTTATATCTAAGAGCTAGTTATCATTTTTTCTAATTTATGATGTATCGAACAATTGTGTATTAATACTAAGTGGTAACTTAATGAGGTAACTAAACATATGTATTTTTATTACAGAGAGAGAGGATGATAAGTAGAATATTTTTAAGTGTAACTATACAATACATTAAGAAACAGTGCCCAGGGCGCCTGGGTGGCTCAGTGGGTTAAAGCCTCTGCTTTCGGCTCAGGTCATGATCTCAGGGTCCTGGGATCGAGGCCCACA
>LNAC01000329.1:462719-587253 GCA_002007465.1 Ailurus styani | reverse complement strand
CTTCCCCCTCTCTCTCTGCCTGCCTCTCTGCCTCCTTGTGATCTCTCTCCCTCTGTGAAATAAATAAAATCTTTAAAAAAAAAAAAAAGAAACAGTGCTCAGAGGGAAATAAAATAGAAATAAGAGTTCAAGGTGAATGGGTGTGAATGTCTGTCATTTAAAGAAGAGCCTGTTCATATTTGTGTAAATGGAAAATAATGAGCTTCAAATTGTGGTGGCACATTTCAGATTCCATTTGGTACATTTAAAACAGTAATATTATGACCTATTTTATTTTATTTTTTTTAAAGGTTTTATTTATTTATTTGACAGANGTGGCACATTTCAGATTCCATTTGGTACATTTAAAACAGTAATATTATGACCTATTTTATTTATTTTTTTTAAAGGTTTTATTTATTTATTTGACAGAGAGAGACCACAAGGAGGCAGAGAGGCAGGTAGAGAGAGAGGAGGAAGCAGGCTCCCTGCTGAGCAGAGAGCCCCATGTGGGGCTCGATCCCAGGACCCTGCGATCATGACCTGGGCTGAAGGCAGAGGCTTTAACCCACTGAGCCACCCAGGTGCCCCAATGGCCTTATTTTAAAATGTCAGTATTTACAATGCATGGGAAGTTAGATCCTTTCAAGTATTTAAAATTATGATGAAAAATTTTAGATACGAATTTTAAAAGATGAGAGAGATATCTGTTTTTAATATTCTTCTTGGAAGTCACCTCAAGAGAAATAACTCTTAGCCATATGGAATATATGACACCAGGTCAAAGTATAGTGGAAAATATATGCCTGGAGTGTCTTGGGGAAAATTTTTGCAGGAAAGAATAAAGGAGTAGGACAATAACAGTCTTAATTCTATGCTAGCAGAGAGGGAGAGCAGGTAACCTTGGACGGGGGAACCATGAGCTGGTAGAGTTTCATTGAATTCTAAGAAAAAGGAAAAAAATCCTATTAGCAAAGTGATCTTTAAGAAAAGGTTTCAACAAGGTAATCAAAAAAAAAAAAAAAAGAAAAAAAAAAGAAAAAAAATCCATGATAGCACAATTATAGAGACAAGAGAGTGTGAGAACTGGACATTTAGGGCAAAATTTTACAGAAACTGTTTGCATTCACAAGGAAATGAGAGACATGTAAGAAGGAGGTGAAGAAATTTGATTTAACATAACAATCTATACTAGGAAGTAAAATCAGGATACTATTATTCAATTATAGGTATTAGTTTAGGTTTCTAAGGAAGAAGAGAAATAGAAAAAAACCCATTGTGTTATAGAAGACTTAGTGATAAATTATTAAAAAAAAAGAAAAGAAAAATAGATCATAATATGGCTGGATAGGGCATCAGAGGGATATATCTCCCCTTTGCTAAATAAGGACAAAATCAGGACCATAAGTAATTCCAGGAAGGATGGAGGATTAACATTTTTGAGGGAGAGGTTTTGTTTAAACATGTTGGTGTGATTAAGGATTTGTGTCCTTTTTTTTTTTTTTTAAAGGATCTATCATCCTTTTTTTTTTTTAAGGTTTTTTTTTTAATTTTTATTTATTCATTTGACACAGAGAGAGAGATTACAAGTAGGCAGAGAGGCAGGCAGAGAGAGAGGAGAGAGGAGGAAGCAGGCTCCCTGCTGAGCAGAGAGCCCGATGTGGGCCTCGATCCCAGGACCCTGGGATCATGACCTGAGCCGAAGGCAGCGGCTTTAACCCACTGAGCCACCCAGGCGCCCAAGGATTTGTGTCCTTAATTATATAATCGACATATAGTAAATGAATACTTGCTTGATGCTAGGTGCCAGGAGGGTATGTGGGTGAATAAGGTGTCCCTATCATAACTCAAGCTCCTAAAAAAGCCAAAGAACATATACATAAATATATACAAGACAAAGCAATATATTGTATTAAAAAGTATCTCCAATTTAAGTATAAGGAACAAATTCATTTATTTACTCAATCTTTCAACAAATATTTAAGTGCAGGAGGTATAACAATGACTAGGATAGACCCAGACCTTTCCTCATTGAAGACCTTGTGATTCTCTGAAGGGTTTTCTGACAGTATATTTTTTGGGAAATCCGAATTATCAAAAAAATAAGTAGAGAAATTGGGAAAACAGGGAAAATCATTGTAATTCCCTGGTGGGAATTAAAACTTAGCAATCATCATAGAAACATTATTGGTTGGAAGGAAGGCACTTATGTCAAGTCGAAAGCAGGAGCAGGAAATGCCGACAGATGGAATTGAAGGTTAAGGTCAACATTTCCAGAACTGGGACAAGAGCTTGTTGGAGAGAATTGGTCATGATCTAATCAGTCAGCCTGGCTTTCAGCTGTTGCATGTTAAGTGTGTGTTTCCTAATGGGACTCATTCATGCAGATAGAACAGTCAATAACTTGATAAATATGGTATACTTTTTATATAAATCTTATGAATGGTATGCTAAGAAATAATAAGTTTGGGGGGGCAAATTTAATTAATTGGTATTTCTGTTAAGCTTGCTTGGACTTAGATCTGATTGTTTGAATTCTACCCAATGAAGTTCAGTCATTTTTTTCCATCATTTGAGTATGTGTTGCAGGATTCAGTTCCCAGGTAACAACTAACTTCTTGGTGAGGAAAACCTGCAGCTTGAGGCAGAAGTCAGTGCTGTCCATCTTCGTGTATTTTTGGCTAAGTGCTTTGTACTTCTTGGCGTTCTACAGTTCAGCCCATGTTGTCATAGAATCAGGCCCAGGGGCTCCAACTAAACATCCCATATTTGCTCACTCCTGTCCCCTTTCATTTGCTTACTCCATGCTTTCATAACTTTATGCCTTCCCTTCCAGAAACACCTCCTGTGTTTTCAGACTGCACTTGCCTCTGCCTGGAATGTTTCTGTGGTCCTTCTCCGGCCCCAGATTCACATTCCCCTGACTTGAGCTTTCTGAGCCCTTCTTGCTTGTCCTTTAGGTTTTAGTGTATAATGCCAGGCTTTCCACGGAACCTTCCAGATTCTGTGGTCAAAATCAATCCCTCCATTCTTCTCATGGCAATGATTTCTCCTCTTTATGATACACACAGTTTGCTTCTATCATGTTAGTACCCTCCTTTGACTCCCCACCAGATGGTAAACTCCTTGAGGCTCAGGTCATATCCCTTCAGCTGGCTCAGTACCTGGCAATATAGGAGGCTCTTGGAAAGTGTTTGTGGAGTGGAATAAATCATGCAATTACTGAACATGATGATACTGACTAACTGAATCACAGTGAAAGTGAATGGTTGGTCTAGATATATGGTAGTTGATGGTAAGCACCTTGTTTTTAAGACATCTAATCCCCTTGCCCCAGAGACCCCAGCTCAACAGGGATATTCAGTGAATGTGTAGTGGTTTGGAACTGGCCACAGAGTCTATCAGTGTCTGCACTAACATTTCAGCACGCCTTCTGAGCTTCTGCTCTAGGGGACTCGACATTCTTTGGATTTGGGCACGTCCAGCCGGCTTCCCAGCAGCACAGACAGGCTGCAATCTGAGAAGTAGGCTTCAGGCGCCTTGAGCATGTTAGTTATGCTTGCCTGGCTTGTGATTGCCTCATTCCAACTTGCTACACCCAGTATCAGCTTGCAAGTCTTGCTCTTGTGTGAGTTAGCTGCATCGGTTGTGCTGTGATGAGTGTCCCTCTGGGCTCAGATGTGTGGCTTTATCCCAAGACTTTGTTGCTAGTGAGCCAGGCTCTCTGTTTAACCTTCCAGGGGCCTTGCAGGTGATGCTGAGCTCCGCGCTCAGAGATGCGGTGGTGTAGGCAGAGCAGATCTGGGCTCCCACGTGAACCGTGTGCAATTGTTGCTTTACAGACTGTGAGTCTGAGCTGGTTCTCGACACTGAAGGGACACCATATTGTCATGGCCTGGCTCCCTTGAGTCGGACAGTCTTCCTGATTTGACCCTCAAACTCCTTATAGATTAATGGATCAATGAATAGTGTGTGGTCCAGGCAACCACATCAGCTAACACCTTTTAACTCTGTACTGCTCGTGAACTTCTTTAGCCATTCCAGATTTCTCTTGGTGTAGATTGGACGAGGATTTCGCTCAGTATGTGACTTGCTGTCAATCTCTGTGCAAGTGTATAATTACATATCTTCTATTTATATTTTTAACTAATAAATTTAATTAATAAAGTTAAATTAAAAAATCATACATATAAGCCTTAAATATAAAAAGCCCCACAAGAAAACCTGTCTCAGTGCTGAGTCCCACCCACCTTCTCTGCAGGGAAAAAGAAGAAAGGACACCCACATTGAGTGGGCACTTCATACATATGATCTCATTAATCACAATAGTAACACAAGGTGGGGGTGTTATGCTCATTTTAAAGATAACTGCGCCTCGGTGGCTCAGTTGGTTAAGTGTCTGCCTTCAGCTCAGGTCATGATCTCAGGGTCTTGGGATCGAGCCCCCCATGAGGCTCCCTGCTCAGCAGGGAATCTGCTACTTCGTCGGCCCTTCTCTCCCACTTGTGCACACGCGCTCTCTCTCTGTCTCAAATAAATAAATAAAACCTTAGAAAAATAATAAAGATAACAAGACCAACTCCCAGAAATTAAAGATAACAGAATTGAGTCTCACTCATGGCAAGAGAAAGAGTCTGTATTCAAGCCCTGGATGGTCTAGCTACACGCGTGTGTCATTGCGCCACCTTCATGACTGTGAAGTGTGCTCATTATATGAGAGTATTTATAGATATATTTCCCAGAACACTGTTTTCTGCTCTTAATTATGATTGATTCTTTAACCCGTTGTGGACTTCAGGTCCTGGATGGTTTGGGTGATACAGCTTTGTGTGCCTGAAATGTCAACCCTGTTCCTTTCCCCTGTGAGCTCTTACTCATCTCTAAGAGCCAGCTCGTATGTGGCCTTCATTGGAAGCATTCCTCGAACTATACCCCATTTTTTTCCTTTACAGTTTTATTTCTTGAATTTCAAAACAACAACAACAAAAAGTGAGAGAAATCCTCACACATTTTAAGTAGTAGTGGACTAACACAAAGATTTATAAATAGCTGTCTATCCCCCACCTTCCTCCACTTCAGTCCATTTCTTAAGTAACACATGTAAAAAATTTTTTTAAACTTCAAAAATTTTATGACCATATACTCATCACCCAGATTCATCAATTTTTAACATTTTGTCACATTTGTTTTGTCATTCTTCCTGTCTTTTTCCCCTTAATACATAAAAATAGTATTTGTATTCTGAAGCATTTGAGAGTAGGTTGCATAATTCATGCCTCTTTACACCTGAATAATTTAGTTGTATATTTTCTAAAACCAAGGCCATTAGACATTGTTTCATTGTTTCTCTTTAGTCTCAAGTTTGGAGCAGTTGCCAGTCTTCATTGTCTTTCTATAATATAATCCACAGCTTTAAAATATAATTTAAAACTTATATTTAATACATATATTATAAAAGGTTCACATGATATTTATGATAACATTGCAAATGAGGTGGAATGGTATTTCAAATGATTATTATATATAATACATATGTGTTATAGAATTTATAACCCATGATTTATAGAATTTGTTTTCTAAACATTTATTTATGTTGTGTATTAAAATTTTATAACATACAAGTACAAATAGTATAAATGTTGTATGTAAATACATGATATCAAAATATGTAAAAGTAAAAAATATAGTATATAAAATAGAAATACATAATGTATGTATATGTAGTATATTATATAAGTATAATATACATGTAATATATAATACATGTAATATATAATATATGCATATTATAATACATTAGATTATAGGAGTTGTACTATATCTACTAAATCATGATACAATATAAATTATGAGATTAAAATATTGAGATTTTAATTATATAAAGTAATGTAGAATTGTTATATTTTGTATTTTATTAATATAAAATATATGTATTTATATATTTGATAGAGTGTTCCTCACCCTGCGTTTGTCTGATGTCTTCTCGTGATTATATTCAGGTTATGTATCCCTGGCTGGAATTTGACAAAAGTGATATTGTGTCCCTCTCGGGATATCACATGCAGAGACATGTCCCATCCATTTGCTCTTTATAGGTGAGGTCAGGTTTGATTCCCCAGTTAAGGCGTAAAGCATTTTTTCCACAGTATAATGATTCTTTTTACATTTTTATTTAACAAGTAAATGCTCTGACGGAAGTGCATTGAAGCCCTACTAATACTCGTGCTTTATTAAACCTTTACACCCTAGATTTCGTATCCACTGGTATTTTGTGATGTCTCTTTGCTCATTCAAATCTTGCATCTTTTGGGATGCAAAATGGCTATTTGCCAACCGCACTATTCCCTCCACGTTCATTAACTGACTTTTCAATGTAAGGGATAGCTTTCTGTTCTTTCCTATTCACTTGCTCACTGTATTTATGTGTGTACTTCTATGTGCTATCCTTCCTCCATCCATCAATATCAGGATGCACTCGTGGTTGCCTGTTTTTTTCCAATGGTTTGTTTTATTATTGTCCTTGTTTATTTTGATGTTCAAATGGCCTGATATTCTGTCACTGGGAGCCCCTTGTCACTGGCTTCTGTGTCCTTTTGATATGTACCTGTCACTTTTTGCACACTTTCTTACCTTCTAACATGATCAGATGATCCAAGTTCCTCTTGTATCTTCTTCGCCTCAGCCCTGGAACCGACCACTTCTCCAAGGAGCCCACATTTTCTTTAGTGGGGGAATGGTTTGTGGTTGGTGACAGAATGGCTCTAAGACTGGGCTGTCTTGCTCTTAGGCTCTTTCAATGACTGAACTAACTACACACACACACACACACACACACACAAACACACACAAACATGCACGCACATGTGCTCACCTGGCGATCCTGAGTTCATACTCATTCCTCTTTTTACCAGGATTATTTTTTCCTAACTTTATCTTTTCCTAGTCCTCTGTAAATATCTTCTGCTCCATTAGCACTCTGGTGCCAAAGACTAGCGCAGTGTCTGGCACTCAGTCCTTGCTCAAAAAATATTTCTGAATAAACCAGCAAATGAATAAACCTTGATGCTATGAATTGACCTTCTATAGGAGAGAGGTGAAAAAGGAAATTAAGCTTGAAAACATTTTCCCTTCCTTCCTCTTTTTCTCCTTCTATAAACTCATTGTTATATATATGATAACCAGAGGTGGTTACTCTTACGTCGAATTTGAAGAACAGTGTGTTTTCTTATTTTATCATACACTTTTCATTCATCTAAAAATGAATGTGTTTCTGTAACAGTTTTCTGAAGGCCATTTTCTGAGGTCTTTATTTTTTCAAACTTTCTAGGTGGCTGGGATTGTTGGCAGAGCTGATGTGTTAGCATGCCTGCTGTTTCTGTTGGCCTTTCTCTCCTACAATAGGTATGTATAGCTAAGAATGCCCTTCTCTGGTGACAGTCACTTTCCCCTTGGGAATTTCTGGTGTGTGTGTGTGTGTGTGTGTGTGTGTGTGTGTCTGGACTTTGAGCATCTAAGAGAGGAGGGAAGCTTCTTAGCAGCAAAATGCCCAGAGAGCTTCGCGGAGACCAGCATAGAAAATCCCCCCTTAGCAAATGCAAGGCTGCTCTCTCTTCCAGCCACATTCTGAACCTTGCCGTAGCCTTTTAAAGGAACTGCTCTCCCAGACCAGGAAGCTCCTGCTTCTTTATTATTCTTACCTGTCATTTCTTCCTGAGGATGGAATTTGAAAGCTCTGAGCCAATATATATTGGGTGTAGTCCTCTCTTTTATTTGGCCATGATTTGTTTAATTCCTCCTTTTCATTTTGGTCCTAATTTTTTTTCTTCTTTATTATCCTCACTAAAGTAGCTCAGAGCTGAAAATAACAAGGCTGAATTGGAGGTAGTATTTTTCATCTGTGGTTTTCAAATTTACATATCCTTTCATCAAAATACATTAAGTTCCTTGCTTGGGAATGCAGAAAAGCAATAAAATAATTTCCCATTATATTGCCCTTACTCCCCAGAGTGCTCAGATTCTCACTTGAGTTGAGACATGTCCACACAGGGAAAGGGGCAGATCAAAAGGAGAATGGGAGTGGGACAGATGGCTCAGGGAGTGGCCCAGAAAAAGGGGGCCAGTGAATCATGTCACCCTGCTTCACAGAGGGATGCCTGGTTAGGGATTTGTGAATGTTGGTCTTTGGATGAGTTCACTGACCTGGCATCTTTCAGAGCCCAGTGACCCTGAGCAGTACAATTCTAAACAAGTGGTTCTCCACATGGGGCAGTTAGCTTTTCCCCTGGGGCATCTGGCAATGTCTGGAGACACTTTGGCTTGTCATTAAGTAGAAAGGTGCTACTGGCGTTTAGTAAGTAGAGGCCAAGGGTCTTACGATGTACAGGACAACCCTTCCAACAAAGCTTTTTCCCCAAAATGCCAGTAGTCCTCAAACTGAGAAACCCTGTTATAAACCATTTTAGACCTTGGATGACCACGAATGAATTCTTCCGAAATTTTGGTTTAATGAGTGGAGTGTTTTCTTGGTCCAAGTTTCCCCTGCTACCCGAAAGTAGAGCATTTCTGTGAGCACCTCTTGTAAGCTAAAATGGCCTCAAGTTGAAGAACCAATGGCTATTAATTAATTGATAGGGGAAAATTGGGGGCATTCCCAGATCCCAAAAAAGAGCTCTTGGGCTTTTTCTGACACCTTAGAACACATCTCGCTAATGGATGCACAGAATAAATGGAGATAAAGCACAGGTGCTCACAAACACGGCTCAAAGACGCTGCAGTGCTGAGTGTGGCCCTGGGGATGGAGCTGAGTGTGGCCCTGGGGACGGAGCTGATTGGCGGGGCCACTCTGCGGCTCACCACGCGCACCGCCTCCCTAACACTCCAATGAAACAAACGCTGAACACTGTTTTTGCTTTTCACCTTCTTTTGTAAAAGCAAAAATCCTCTTCAGATTTCTTCCTGTTAGAGAAAATAGGTACTCATGTAGATCTTTCATCAAAGTGAAGTGGGCCGTAACGTGCAGTTGTGTGAAGTTGGGGGTACCTGTCTAGTACTAGTCTCCGGGGCCTGGCTTTGTGACTTAACACTGCATTGCCAGTCGTCCGAAATGGTATTGTGAAAAATCTTAAAAAGAGAAACCCAGATGCATCGGTTACTTCTTTCCTGTTTACTCTGGCTTTGGAACAAGATTAACAATTGCCTTTTAGTTTAAACTTACTCTCTGGGGCTTTTCTGTGCGGGGTGTACATTGGGGAACATGGGGAGGCCAGCATCATGTCCCTCCATGTGTGTGATGAAGACCCTCAGGATTACAGTTTCTGCAGTGCCTGCCATTCTCACTCTTAGCCAGTGAAGCTATACACCAGCTTCAGAGAAAAATGCACGTCTACCACACATTTGGCATGTGATTTTAGGTCATTGTTCCAAGACACAAGAATACAACTAAAGTGTTGTAACTACAGAAATATCGATCGGCCTTCACTTCAGAGGAGTAGGGGCAATGGGTATGGCACCTCCTGAAGGAACAGTGATGTTTTTTGGTGTGGGCTGATTCTGTGTTGTAAGTTGAAAAAGGGCTTTTTGAAAACCCCTGCCAGAAATTATGCTAAGGGGAAAAAAATTACCTAATACATCCCCTTGGAAAACAAATTTTTAAAATACCAATTAACCAGAAGAAAAGAAAGAGCCTCAAACATCTGTATTTTCATCACAGAAAAAACTTATATTTTGGTGCACATATCTGTATTCACTGACTGGTTTATGTACAGAAGCATATGAAACACCTTCACCAAAATAACAATAGTGAGGATAACCACTTGCACGTACTGAGTCATTTATTTAATTCTGCCTGCAACGCTGTGATCCTATTTCATACATGAGGGAACGGAGGCACAGAGGCAGAGTAACCTGCCCCATAATACCCAGTTAGTTAGCTTCAAAGCTGTGATTAGAACCCAGGGAATCTGACCCAGAGTTCATGCATATGGCTTCATAACCTGTATTAATTCACTTAAAATACATTCACTTAAACACTCTTCCATGACACCAACTACATATATCTATGGTAGCATTTAAGTGGTTTCTTAGTGTCCATTTGTTATATGCCATATTTTACCATAATTTATATGTGCCTTAATGTAAGTACCAAGTTCAGTGTTGTTGGGCATTCACTCTTTCTCATCTTTGTGATTTTAAATAATTCTGTGATGAATATTCGTGAAGAAATCTTTGTTCACCTGCTTACTTGGAATACAATGAAATTAGTTGTTAAATCTTACTTTTTAAAAATCGGTATTTCTCAGTGACCCACATTTCTTCTTAGATTAAAAGAGTCTTGATCTTGTTTTCCAGGAGTGTGGACCAGCATCATGTTGGGGAATGTGTCCCTCCCACCGCTTCTCCCTTCTTCTTGCTGCTCAGTTTGTTTCTGGGGACCTGCGCGATGCTGGTGAAAGAGACAGGGATCACGGTGTTTGGGGTGTGCTTGGTTTACGATCTCTTTTCTCTCTCCCACAAGCAAGAGAAATCGTAAGTCATTTTAAAGTTTTGATATCAAGCAGGGCATGTGCAGAGAAGAATTACTTAAATCGATAGCTTTCAAACTTTCAGTAAAAAAAAAATAAAGTATAACATTTTGTTAAACGTAACCTCTTCTTACACCATAAATTAATAAGGTTTGTTTTGTTAAGATGAATGCATTAGATATGTTCAAACTCCTCACACTTTATAAAAATCAGTGAGGACTATAAAGATTTTGTGAGTCTCAGATTTGGAATTGGAAAGTATCTATGTTAATTGCAAGTTGATGTTCCTAGATTGTTTTGGTTGCATACGACTGAGAAATCCTATTCACAGAGAGAAGTGGTTGCAAATGGTAACTGTTTCTTAACAGCTTGCCTTGAATCCCTGCATTCAAATGAGCATTACCCATCAAAAAAACACTGCTAATTTGGGTCTGCTTAGTTGTTCTAGGGATGATACTGTTACCTAAGAGTTTTTGATGTCTTCTTTTGGAATTCCACTAAAGACCAATCTAAACCATACAGGAGTACTCACATGTTATATACAAATTAAAGGTCAAGTTTATTTAGTAGCCTATTTTCACTTAAAGAGTTTAAGCACATTCATTATATCCAGTGGATTATAGATGGCAAGAATATATGGCATATTAAAAGCTGAAGCAAATACTATATTTTTCTCCCTCTGTCAAATCCATAATTACTAAAAATTTGCCGTGCAGACCCCATTTTTCAGTAATTATAAGGCCCTTACTTTTGACCTTTTAAAAAACATGGCTGATTTATTCTTCTGCTTCATCCCACGAAGAATTCTAGCTTTATAAAAAACCCTGCCTTTTTATCCCATTCCCTACCTCTTTATACTCCTTGACATAAAGATAAGAGCAGTGTTATTGAGTGGCAACAAGCTGAGATGAGTCATTAAATTCTGATCACCTTCCTGCCTGGGCGTGCTTAGAGATAATTTAAATAGACTTTAGTGCTCTATTGGCTCTCTGTAAATCTCAGAGGCGTGTGAAAGGAAGGAGCTCGGTTATCATTTTGACCTAAGTTCATGCCAAGAAAGCTGTGAGCCAGGGGACCTCCCCTTGGCTTATACGAGAATGCCTTGCCTCTCTAGGCTCTCAACTGATGGGAGGGTTTGCCCTGCTTTTACTTTTGCAGGACGACCTATAGCAGCCCGTCCTGTTCCCGCTTCCTTCTTGCCTCCTCTGTAGCTCTGAGTCCAGAGCCCTTTCTGCTTTGCCTCGCTGACAGCAGAAGGATGTGACAACTGACTGCAGACCCTCCCCTGTGGTCCAGTCCAGAGCGAGGTGAACCTCATCCTGGAAGTCATGTCTCCTCTGGCCTCGGGACTGTGCAGCCCACCATTGCCTCTGAACTCCTTTCTGTTTCAACTGGTCACTGTTGAGCCAGGCTTTCTTCAGAGGGGATAATTGTCCCTATTATTTCTTTAAGACTTGTTCCTGACCTTCAGAATACTAAACTGCTGGAAGTTCTATGGGGGGAATCATACCGCTGATATGTCGCTCAGAAGTTGCACAACTCATAGTCCCTGCTTTGTTTTTTGGTCACTTTTGGCTCTCACAAGCAGTGGCTCTGCCGGAGGGGAGACATTCGTTCTTTCCTTCATCGTCTGTCCACCCATTCAACACATACTCATTCTGTGCCTGGCCAAGAACAAGAGAGATTTCTCCCCTCCAGGGACATACATAATAGTGGGGGGAGACAGACGTTGTATAAGGAATCACACAACTAACTGATTACAGTTGCAAACAGCGGTCAGAGCGGAGAGCATGTCCCGGGAAGACCTGGCCGATAACAGTTAAGATCTCTTGAGTCCTGGCCACATGCCAGGCACTGTGCCGTGCCATTTACAGGCATGAAGTCACTTAATGCTCAGAATAATTATTAGCCTCGTTTAAGAATCACAGAAAGTGACCTCTCAGGAGTCACCAAATCCCAGGGGGAGCCAGGATCTGGATCCCTTTCTGTGTGACCCCAGGAGCCACAGGCTTGCCCCTGAGTACCTCTGCCTCTGTGGACAGAACGCACAGCAGGGACCTAGAGACCTCCTAGGACATCTGCTGCCCAAGGCCTGGGCTCACATTTGTACAATGAGATCAGCTCAGACGGCCTGAGTATAGTGGGGTCATGACCTTTTTTGAAAATCTCATGGGATCGTGTCCCCCTTTCCCAGTATAATTTACACACACGCAGTTTTGCACAAACTCTTAGAGCTGTCCTCCAGTTTATCTTTTCATTTAGAATAAACATCTTGGCATTAGGTTGTTCTTGAGGACTTTTATCATATGATTCAGGCGGCAGAAAGAAATAGTAACAAAAATGAATGTTGGAAGCCCTTCTACATGGAGGACAATTTATTCCTAAATTTTAAGATTGAGCCACAGGAATGGAGTGGGATTTCTTTGATCTGACATCACTGTTAGGAGGAAACATTTTCAGTGAAAGATCAACTCCTGAGAGTTAAGTTTCTTTATACTTTTCATTCTTTTCTAAAAATTTGGATATCATTTCCAACATGCAGAGAATAACATTCCCTGACTCCAGTCCCTAACCTCTTTCTTTGAGAGTAACCAGCAACCTGCATTCATCACTTTTCATTTCTATGATTTTTATGCTATTACTTAATATGTATATACCAGTGAGTATCGAATAGTATATTTTTAGCATAGTTTCAAACTTTATATTAATAGTATCACTTGCTCTTCATTTAACATTGGGATTTTGAGGTACATCGTTGTGCACATGTGTAGCTATAGTATATTCGGTTTAATTGTACAGTATTTAAATATCACAATTTACTTATCTGTTTTTCTGGATTTGGAATTTAGGTTATTTGCACAATTTTTCCTATTATAAACTATGCTGCAGTGCATTTTGTGTGTGTGTGTGTGTGTGTTTGTGCGTGTGCAAATCCATGTGGGTTTCTCTCGGGCATAGAAGTGGAGTTGCTGGGACCACAGATAGACGCATGTTCACTGCCTCCTGTGCTGAAGCATTGCTCTTGAAACGATTGCAGCAATGTCTGAGAATCCCCTTTGCTTTGCTCCACATTTTGGGCATCACTTGGTAGTATCAGACATTTTAATTTTTGCCCACTTGGTGGTTATGAATTGTATCTCAGAGGATTCATGAAAAAAATGTAACCAAGGGACATTGGACAGATCAGCTATGAACAGTGTTTTACAAGATAATTATGTAAATCCCGAATACCACCTCAACCAAATATTTTGAAAGAAATCTATCTGGACAATGAGGGGTGAAGAAGAGGGTGTGTGAGGGTGTGTGTGTGTGTGTGTGTGTGTGTGTGTGTGTGTATACACGTGTGTGTTGGCGACCATGTAAAAGGGACTGAGACCTAGTCTCCTATAGTAGTAGGTAAGCATAAGTTCTCAAATAAAAAAATAATGTCATAATTATGTTATTTTTAAAACCTTGTGATACATACCAGAAACAAAAGAGCTTAAAGACTTGAGGATGGTTGCTTCCAGGCAAAAGGACTTGGGAGTGGGCCAGGGGACTGTTCCTTCTTGTTGCAAGCCTGGTCATTCTGTTGGACTTTCTCTCCCCTCAATGCCACCTGCGCAATTAGGAGCAACGGGGTCATCCATCAGCGCAGCCCACAGCAGCCTGTGAGCCCTCAGCCCCCCTCACTGCCCGCGCACCCTCACCGGGAGAATGGGAAGCAACATCGATTTCCTCACCGAGGAGCTTGGGGCGGCTGCCACTCCCCATCGCCACCAGAACGCAAGAGCAGTGGATTCCCAGTGTCTCCTCGAGCTGTGTGGTCCATGATGAGGTACTGTGCTGGGCTCCCCAGGCCCATTTTCACCCTCTAGCACCACCTGCTGTAGCGGGGGGTGGGCCGGGGAAGTAAAGTACCGAGTAAGGTTCCTCAGCTGCCCCTCTCTCTCTCCTCGGTTCCCTTCCTCCTTCCTCTTCATTCCTCCCTTTCCCTGTATTACATTAGGTTAGCCAGGAGTCACTAGAAGCACCAACTAGCTGCCCTGCTCTGTGTGTTGATTTGGAAGCACAGGGTGGGGTGTGGGTCTGAGAAGCCGCAGTTAAGGACAGACGCTTGACTGTGTTCCCAGGTCCCTGGCGGAGGAGCCTTGCATGGGAGGCCAGGCACCTCCGAGTGGGGGGTGGGGGAGGAGCGCGCTAGTTCCCCTGCTCCCTTCCTCTGACTCTTGGGTATGACAGGAATGTATTACAGCGGGAGTATGGGAGGAAGCCCAGGGGACTCTGCTTCTCAGAAATGTTTTTGAGACTACAGCACAAGCTTCTCTAAAGCATGTAGTCTTCTTTCTTTTAAAAAATATTTTGACCCAGCCATGAAAATTAACAGAGATTCATCAGAACGGGTCCTCACTAAATTAGGTTGTGTCTAAAATAGCTCGAACTGTGGACAAGTCAGACTTTAATAAAGATGGAAATTAGATTCATCCTGTTAGCACTTTACCACTTCAGATTGCAGCTCTTATTCCTCTGTGTGGTCCCAGAAAACTCACATTTCAGGGTCTTGGTTTCCAGTTATTTCCACTTTTGCCTGTTTTTTTTTGGATCTTGCTTGTTTCATTCATTCATTCATTCATTCATCAGTAAATAGCTACTGGACATCTGTCATGTGCCAGGCACTGTTTTAGGCACCAGGGGTGTCCTGGTAAATAAGGAGGACAAGTTCTGAACTCTTCTGTACCTTCCTTTCCAGTAGAAGAAGACAGACTCTGAATTACCACCGAGGAATGAACGTGTGATAGAGAGTGATGGGCAGGTCTGACCTGGCCAAATTTCAGTTGGTTGGTCAGGGAAGGCCTCTGGAATCCTTGTAATGACAGGAGGAGCTAGTCCTGCAAAGACCTGCTAAGATCTGGGCAGAAGGTTCCAGACTTGGGCTAATGAGCAAGTGGGAGATGGAAGAGGTGAGGTCAGGGAGTGGCCAGGCCCAGATAATGAAGGGCTCTGTTGGCCATGAAATCAAGTTTGGATTTTATTCTGGGAGGAGAGGGAAGACTTTAGAGGTTTCTTGCTTGTTTGTTTTAAGTGTGGAGAGAAATGATCACATTTCTTTTTTAAAATGTTCACTGGCTTCTTTGTAGTGCTTGATGTGAAGGCACAAGAATAAAGCAGGGAGGAGGGTTTGGAGACTTTTATACAGACTGAGTGAAAAAGAAAGGTCTTGGCCAAAGGTGACAAGGACTGGGATGAAGTGCTGTTTTGGATTTGCAACATCTTTTGGATATAGGTCCCACAGGACTTGCTGATGCTTGGGATGAAGGGGAAGGGGTAAGAGGGGTAAGGGAAAGGCAGGAAATGAGGATTTGGGGGTTTCTGGCTTCAACAGTTGGGTGGATGGTGGTGCCAGTTACTGAAATGGGAAGGCAGGGGGAGAAATAGGTTTTCCGAGAGCTGGGGGAGGATGAAATCACAGAAATACATGAAATTCCTGTGGAAGGAAGAAGAGAGATAAGAGAGAGAGAGAGAGAGGGTCCTATCATTGGGAAAATCTTGACTTTTTTATGGAGGGCCATGGAGGGAAAGAAGACAGAGAATTTTAGGAAAACTGTGAATTTTTAAAGAAAAGCCAAGGAGGAGGGGCACCTAGGTGGCTCACTTGGTTAAGGGACTGCCTTTGGCTCAGGTCATGATGCTGGAGTCCCAGGATCAAGTTCTACATCAGGATTCCTGTTCAGCGGGGAGTCTGCTTTTCCCTCTGAACCTCTCTCATTCTCTCTTTTTCAAATAAGTAAGTAAAATCTTAAGAAAGAAAGGCCAAGGAGGAAGAAAAAAGAGCAATTAATAGAGTATTGGAGACTTTCAAGGTGGCTTCAACACGTGACTCTCATGAACAAGGGACCGTGTTGGACTTCGCTCACATTCATATCTCCAGTTACTTTCATAGCGTCTGGCTAATTGTAGTTGCTCAGATATTTGTGAAATGACTAAATTAATGAATTGATGGGAAGAAAGTGTTGGAATTAAGCACAGAAAGAACATTTTCGGTAAATTTGGCAATGAAGAATGGTGGAGGGGTGCCTGGGTGGTTCAGCTGGTTAAGTGTCCGACTCCTGGTTTCAGCTCGGATCATGATCTCAGGGCTGAGAAATCTAGCCCCGTGTTGGGCTCCACACTTAGTGGGGAGTCTGCTTCAGGCTTCTTCTTCTCCCTCTGCCCCACCCCCTGCATGTGCTCACTCGCTCTCTCTCAGATAAATAAATAAATCTTTGAAATAAATGAAGGAATGGTGGAAAAGGATGTTCTATGGAGGTGTGTTAGGTTTTTGTTTTTATTTTTATTTTAAATTTGATGGATGTGTGTGCATGTAGGTAAGTTGTAGAGAGGAGAGATGAAAGACCTGGCAGCAGAAAGGGATGGGGTGAATTAGGAATACCAGGGGGGCACTGAGTTTGCCAATGTCCCGTAAATACTCCTACCATGGCTCATTTCAGGCTACAGATGTGACGCCACTGAGCGTGGAGTTGGGGGAGATGTGTTAGAGCCCACCGTTGGGCAGTGTTTCCACTGCCTCACAGACCACAAACATGATCTCAAGAGCAGAGGCAGTAGTAAAACAAAGTAAACTAATTAGGAAGTGATGAGCTTTGAGTGGTTATCACCTTTGTTTTTAATACGATTTTTAAAATTTTGAGTTGTATTTTCAGTAATGGCTGTACTTAATAACTGGCCTGCAGAATTCCTACAAATTTAATAGTCATCTTCTGCAAGTCCGGGGCCCCAGGCGAGGACTTGGCTTAGGGGAGGAGGCAGGACACCTGTGTCATTTGATGTGGAGCTCGCTGCTCTGTTGAAATCTCAGGTGGTGGAAAGATTCTTGCAATCATCCTTCGACTGTAGATGAAGCACCCTTTGACTTGCTCTAATGGGGTTTGGTGCTAACACATTCAGTCAGATGACATTCTCTTGTGGGTTACATTTTTTTTTTAAACCCCGAGCACCAGGGTATTTATTTTAGAAACAATGGTGTCTGAAGAGCAGAATACAGCACAGCTGGAACTGGGTCAGAGTTTTACTAAGTTACCATGTTTGTGGGCAAGAAAGACCATTTATTTTCCTTCCTTGGGAAAGTTGTCAGAAATTTTCCCTCTTTTGAAAGAAAAGGTGTTAATATTTTTGAGTATATATTTCATTAGTTTTAAAATTATTTTTGGAAAACTATGCAGCAACTTTTGTCAGAAGCTGGTCAGGTAAAGCAAATAAAAGTCCAGAAAGGTATGCTGTCCCTGTTCCTAAGGTCTCCAGACCATGCTTAAATCATGGCTCCTACACTTCCGTGATCCTGGACAAGAGACGATCTCCATGAGCCTGTATTTCCTCATCTGCAAATGGGGAAAGCAGTAGGAATAACCCTTTTCTCTCCACATGGTTGTCAGGACTAAGAGCAATAGCACAGGTAAGAAGCAGGCAGATAGGACCTGGTCACACAGGTGGCCGGTCAGCACGTGGCAGCTGGCCACATCCGGGATTGCTAGTTTCAGCTCATAACCATTCTCCTGTGTGGGGTGAGGTGTTTGTGTGGGATGGGTTTTCTTTTTTGTTTTTTGATTGAACTTCGAGCCTGTTTGCTAGTTTATATTTGTACTGCATGCATGATGTTAGTCTGACAAAAAATTGGGCTGAACACTATCATGTAAAATGTTTTCAAAAGTTACTACACACAGGGAAAAATCCCAACCCAGGAAAAAAAACCCTACATTTATTCAGTTGCCGGTTTTTCTGCATGAGTTGGTGATTGACTCATGGGTAGAAAGTGAAATAAAAAACCTCAGACTCAGCAATCGCACTACTGGGTATTTACCCTAAAGATACAAAGGTAGTGATCCTCAGGGCACGTGCACCCGAATGTTTATAGCAGCAATGTCCGCAATAGCCAAACTATGGAAGGAGCCTAGATGTCCATCAAGAGATGAATGGATAAAGAAGATGTGGTATATATATACAATGGAATACTATGCAGCCATCAAAAGAAACAAAATCTTGCCGTTTGCAATGATGTGGATGGAACTAGAGGGTATTATGCTAAGCGAAATAAGTCAATCAGAGAAAGACAATTATTATATGATCTCTCTGATATGAGGAATTTGAGGGGCAGGGCAGGGTTCGTGGGGGGTAGGGAGGGAAAAAATGAAACAAGATGGAATCGGGAAGGAGACAAACCATAAGAGACTCTTAATCTCATGAAACAAACTGAGGGTTACTGGGGGGTGGGAGGGTAGGGTGGATGGGTTATGGACATTGGGGAGGGTTTGTGCTATGGTGAATGCTGTGAAAGGCGTAAGCCTGATCATTCACAGACCCGTACTCCTGGGGCAAATAATAATTTAAAAAAACAAAACAAAACAAAACAAAAAAACCTCAGACTTAGGGTACGTGCTCTAGAATCAGATAAGATTTCAGTTCATACTGTGTTTTACTGAATCACTTCATGCCAAGTGAGGAATGTTTTATATGTAAACATTCCTCCCCTATCTCCTTCGTTATGTTAAATTCATTCACACATGGGTGAGTACGTTTTCTTTTTCACATTGGAAAGGTCAGTGAAGGGTGCCTGGGTGGCTCAGTCATTGAGCGTCTGCTTTCTGTTCAGGTTTTGATCCCAGGGTCCTGGGATGGAGCCCCACATCAGGCCCCCTGCTCAGCGGGAAGCCTGTTTCTCCCTCTCCCACTCCCCCTGCTTGTAGTCCCTCTCTTGCTGTCTGTCTGTCAAATAAATAATAAAATCTAAAAAAAAAAGGAAAGGTCAGTGAATACATGGAATTTTATCTTCAGAACTCACAGCGACATTTATATGTAACTATGTATAGTCACTTTTCATGTGTATACTTGATTGATTTCATACTTAAATGACAATGATCACAATAGGCATTGAAGAACAGTTCTTGGCTCAATAAATTCTTGTTCATTTCCTCTTTTTTTCAGCTGGATCTGTTGCAGGTCCTTCATTCAGCAGTATTTATTTGAGCACCATTTTTGGTGTGAGGAATATAGTGGTGAAGGAAACTCGGTCCTGTCCTCATGGAACTTGGCTGGATGATGATCATGGTGTTTTTACTTAAAATCAGCTCATTTTCTACCTTTGGGGGCAATACAGTAGTTAGATTTTTCCCTTCAGTGGGTCTTAAAAGTTTTTCTTGTAAATACCTTACGCATAGGTATGCAAATCAAGAAACTAAGACAGGTTTAGGACTGGAGAACAGTCTGGCACTAAAGTGAATTTGTGAGGTAATTAAATTCAGGGGACTTAGGGAGGCATATAAATATTTTGACCTTCACTGGCGGAATGGGTAACTGATCTTTTAAGTGTCGTTTTAATGCTTGATTTCTGTAGACCTTGCATTACACTCTTTTTCCCCAAAGTAAGAAATGCTGTGCAGATTAAACTCCTGAGGTGGGATTTTGTACTTTCATCCACACATAGGATCCTGTGAGTGGGGCAAGTGTGTTGCAGATCATTATTAATAGTCCCATCTTAGCTTTGAGAGGAACTTTGTGAGCTAGCAAAGTGTGATTTGCAAGGGATAGGAAAAAAAAATCTGTTGAAAGCCTGTATTACTGACTAATAACTGGGTTCTCTTTTGTCCCCCCCCCCACCTCCAGTTTTACACACTTTTTCTGTTGACTGGTTTCAGATGAGCCATTTCCAATCGCCTTCAGCTGCTGCTTTCCAAAATGAAATGACCAGGGGCACCTGGCTGGCTTAGTCAGGAGGACATGTGACTCTTGATCTTGGGGCTGTAAGTTCAAGCCCCACACTGGGTGTGGAGATTACTTAAAAATAAAATCTTTAAAGAAAAAAATGAAATGACTGCGTTAAAGAGGGGTGGTGTTATCTAATAGGTCTACACAGAAAAATCATCTAGCAGTTCCAGGTGAAGTTTGTGGGTTCCTAATAATAAATCCCTTCCCCTATTTTAAAATCTCTTAGTGCAGGTCTGAACCTCAGTGATGAATCCATGTTAATAACATAGATCACTTCATGGAAGTAGATATTAGCTAAGATTTTATTTAAAAAGACTGCAGATTCTTCAGTTGCTGTTTATCATTTTTTTCCACTTTCCTTTGTTTAAAGATGAACCGGGCCAAAATTTGGTAGAGAAATTTCTGTCTTCCTTGTGGTATGAGTTCTTTGGTCTTTAGTTGTTCTTGGATGGCTGTTTCCAGATCGTTATGACTTACTTTGGGGAGGCACATGATGGGTGGAGGGTCTAAGAAAGCAATGACTCTTAGGCTGTATTTTATAAAGACACTAACCAAACCAGCTAGCACAATTGTTGTTAAAATTGTTTATTATTAAACCACTGTATAACTTTCCACGATCAACCTATCCTACGGGCACAATATCCCAGTGAAACTTCTCACTTTTGTCCCATATACCCTGAGCTTTTTCATAGTTTGTCAGTTTCTTTTTAGCATAGCGAACTGACCACAGCTTTTGCTAAGACCCCGTGCTCCCTTTGGATGCCGGTGAACTGCAGACCTGCTTAGTGAATGTTAGGCACTGGAGAAAGGAGGTGAGTGATTGCTGTAGGCATTTGTCTTCCAGTAGAGAAAGAAATATTTTACTCAGAAGGGTGAACAAATGGTGGTAATTTGCTAGAGGAGTGACGGAAAGGGTGAGAAATTTCTTTTAAAAAACATTTAAATATAAATTATTTTTAAGTCTGTGTTGTCGGTTTCTTAATTAGGAACTGTGTTTATTGTGATACTATCATTAATGTGCCTTTAATGTTCATTAGTAGGGTCGATTTACCCAAGCTGGGCTTCCATATTCTTTTAGAGTAGCTTTTCCAAAATGTGGAACTTACCAGAAAAGTATTCTCTTGTGTGGACAGAGAACTGGAAGAGAACTGTTTTTCCTCTTACTGTTTCCTAACCATTAGTTGAGAGCAAGATCATTCTTCTTGAACCAGCCCTAGAGTATGTGGTGAGGCAGGAATTATCTTGATGAGTTTGTCTGAAAGCTTATTGTAATCTGCTTTGGTTCTTGAACTGAGCTCAGCACTAAAATGGATCATTTCAATAAAGTGTTCCTTGGATTCATTCAGAACTTAGCACTAAAAGCTTCTTCCAAATAAATCACATGCTAAGGAGGCAAAATTCCTTTTAATTTATGGATAGCAGTTGGTAGAGTTCCTAACTGCTGACAGCCCCTGGTTCATTCTGTTTAATCTTGATTGGGTACTGATTCTTGGCAATCTTCGATCCCCTGTGAATTTCAGTCAGTGGATGATAAGTTCTTTCCTTTCTCAGTGTAGAGCAATCAAGCTTAGGCATCTGCTTTCCAACTGGATGCACAGGGACATATGTTGATAGAGAAAACTATCAGAATGTAGGCATTTCTGGTTGGCATGCACTTTTGTCATTGCCGCAATAGGCTCTTCATCGATGAGGATCCCAGGCCTCCTGCTTTCCCATCCCCTCACCAGCCCCTGTGTGGAGCACTCCACCTCTGTCCTGTGTGCTTAAGAGGCTGGGTGGCCTCCAGGCCACCAAACAGCTCTCCTTTCTTACTCAGAGCACAGCAAGGGCTCCTAGGATGTTTAGGGAGTTTACTGCTGATTTCTTTGCTCTTTTTGTTAATGCTACTGACATCCAGCTTAATAATTTTTTTCTCTTTATCTTTTTAAGTGTTAGCCTGCTGAGAGGTTAGAGAGGGATTCTAATAGCAGTATCAGTTCATCTTAACATCGTAAACACTTGGTGTATATAAATAACTCTTTCACAGGGACCTTGTGCGAAGCCAGGAGATCCATTAGTGGTGGCTGCAGATAATTTGGTGGGATTTTCAGTTTGTCGTTCTGAAAGTTGACACACGTTTTGATCTGGTAATATGTCTTGTAGTGTGAAGGTAAGAGAATCTTAAAAATGTACGTGCTTGAGAAAAACATTTTTTTTTAATTCGATAAGAGTTTGGAGGGACATTTTGAGTGAAAATTGTGGAAATACAAATGATTTGAAAATTCCCTTATTAGAAGCATGTATCATGATCATGCTTTTCAAAATGAATGTCAATATTAGAGGTACCGCTGTTGCTCCTATGGGGTGTGTACTTAATCAACAGCCAGAGGTCAGGTTACAGGTTTTATGGGCAGCTTACGATTTTTATTCTTAGGAAAACCTATGAGGGAGACCGCATACAAGGACCATGGGCTCATACCAGAGTGCCTGCGTTCGAATTCTGTTCCACTTCTTACCACATGTACGGTCTTTGGCCAATTACTTCAACTCTCTGTGTCTGCCGTTTCCTCGTGGGTACGTGGCAGTCCTACTGGTACCTGTCCCATGAGGTTATTGTGAGGAATGAATGAGTTCATGTAGGAAAAGAGCTTAAAATAGCTTTTCATTAATGGTAGGGCTAGGATTTTGCTTCTCTTCCCCCTGCTGCTTATTTTATGCCCAAGCCAATGTGGAAGAATTATTGTTTAGAAATCTTCTTTTTAGCACATTCAGCTTTTCTTTGCTACATTAATGAAGGAAGGTGGTATAGTCTTGATTTTTACTTGTTTGTCATATTTAGTTGTTTTCTCTTTTTTCATGCGTTTATAATATTTTAAAGGGAAATGATAATTCAAGAAAAACATTATTATACCCATGATGGAAAGTTCACTGAAGTTTAGCAGGATAATAGAATTCTTGTTTTAACACTTATTCTTGACTGATGAATGCCATGCCCATTATGAATTGTCTCAAAGATGTGTTTAGAGCTATTCTTAATGAGACTACCAGTCGACTTTTTAAAATTCAGAGTTTTTATTTTTTTTAGAATTACTACAGAATAAAACATCGCTCTAGTAAACAAACCATTAGGTTGAAAAAAAATAATAAAGACTTAATTTATCAGTTTTTTAGATAGGTGATCAGATAACCATATAGGAAGATGTGTTTCATGTTGTAGATTTATGAATTTTTAATGCCATTCATGTTTTTCAAACTGTGATCTTTATTACTTTATATATAATGTAGAAAATACGTATTGATTTTGAAATCACCCAAAGCAGCACTCTCCATGAGAAGCCTGGCAGTAAAGATTTGCTTGTAACGATTTAACCTCTAAAAGTATTGGTAAAGTGTTTAAAGGGAACATAAGTATGGATTTTTAGGGAATGAAGGCAATTAATATATCATAATTTGAAAAAAAAAATAAAACAAACCAAACCCAAACAACCAGCCAAAGTTAGACGGAGGGGAGGAAGAATGTTTTGTCTCATGTTAAGAGCGAGACATGCCCTCAGTCCCTAATGAATAAATAATAAATTTCCGCTTTTGAGTGGGAGAGCTTTCGATTCCTGACAGTTAAGTCTTTATCATAGATTTTTTTCATCTTTTGCATTTGGCTCCTTAAGTAATTTTTCTTTGTGAGTGTGAAAGGAATGTGACTTTGTGAAAAGAATTATGATCTGTACTGCAATTATGATGAATTTTTTTGATTTTTAAAAAAATTGTCTAGGGGCACCTGGCTGGCTCAGTCAGTGCAGAGCCCCACCTTGGGTGTGGAACTTACTTAAAAAAAAAGGTTAAAAATTTTAAAATAAATAAGTCATCTATTTAATTAGTTTGGGTTTTCATACAAAGTCAGTGAAAGACTGTGCATTTATCCCCAATACAATTTGTTTCTCTCTTCTTTACAGTGTGTAATTTACAGCTGCAAAGGACAGGTAAACCTTTCACATAAATCGAGATCGGGTGCCAATCTCCAGCTATTTTTAAGTAGAAAATACAGGAATGATAATAGTTGATGGCAAAGAGAACATGCTGTCTTGAACATTGAAACTGTCATCATTGTCCCTCATTGCTGTTTGTGAAAAGTCTCAACAATGTACGGTTGCTGATAGGGTTTTTGTTTTTGTTTTTGTTTTTCCATTTTTTGGAAAGGGAAGAGTTATCTCGCAGGGTGGGCTGTGAGTGTAAAGAAATGTGCGGCAGCACTGGGGAGTGTAAGGAGCCTTGGTCTGGTTGGCGGGAAAACTGGGTTCACTCTGATTCTGATTTGCTGGGGTCCTTGGGCCAATTACTTTACTTCCATGGATTTTCTTACCTGTGACAGGACACAAGGGAGACAGGTGGACTGGTTTCCGGTCACTTGACAGTCTCTGTGAGGCCTGTTTTGGCCAGACCCTTACGAGACTGTGCTGTCGCTGTTCCTCTTTGTGTCTCCCGTGGGCATATGTGTGGTTGGAAGGAGGTTGACCCTGAAAGGAGACGACGTGGAGAAATGACCATCAGAGGGCCTCTCAGAAGTACCTAAACGGATGGTGGAGGAAATCTTGCTACTGTGCATTTTGTCATTTTGTCATTTCCTTTTCCATCTTGAATTCTTGACGACCCAAAGTCTTCAGAACTTTAGTCAGATGTCTTGATGAAAACTGTCTCTACGGGAAAAGATAAAATTTTGCCTTCAGTCCTCCGAGCTGTAATCAGTGCCGAGCCTTTGGAAGCTGACTCCTGCTGCTGACTATTCAGAGGCAGTTTGTTGATTCATTTCATTAATAAACATTTATTAAACACTTAGTATAACAATGTCTTAGGGATCACTTGCTTGCAAAGAGCAAAGCCTTTTGAAAAGTTGCTTACCAAATTGAGGTATTTGTTAGAAGGACACATTGGAATGTACTAGCAACCCAGCCTGGGAATTGAGCCTGGGTTTGGGACACGAAAACTGGCAAAGTCAAGCAGACTTATTTTTTGCCTCTTAGGGGCTTCGTGGTCTCTTGCTTTTTAAAAAAAGTCCATGTTGTTTTCCTTTAACCCTCTTTTTAAAGACTGACTGTTCTTAATTTGTTGGGTGCAGAGCTGCCTCAGTCCTAGCTTCACACAGCCTCTCAGTTCAGTTCCACGTAAGAGATGGGCTAGAATCACTGTGTCCTGACTGCAGAGTCCCAAAAATGAGACCGATTGGCCCAGCGTTGATGTGCGTCCAGCCCAGGAGAGAGGTCATACAGATAGAAAGATAACGTCACCTGTGGTGGTGAGTGCGATTGGATGTCTGCACACCGAGGGATGGGATACGCAGGGTAGCAGAGAGTGTTGGCTTCGGACATCTGACGGGAGCCGTGTCGTCACAGATGAGATGGTGAACTGAAGAGAGGCAGGACAGCTCTCCACGCAGAAGGTACAGAGTGAGGGAGCACGTGGAGGCATGCACCTGCGAAGTGTGTACATGTGTGCGCGCGTGTGTACATGTGTATGCCTCCGTGTGTGCGTGCACGTGTGTATGTGCACGTGTGTGCGTGTATGTGTGTATGTGCGCGTGTGTGCGTGTATGTGTGTATGTGCACGTGTGTGTACAACCACGAGCAGCCCAGGACTCGAATAGTGGGGCAGGAGGCTGAGAAGGTTGGCAGGAGCCCTGTCACGGAGGAACGTGGGAGCGATACCAGGGGACTTTGACTCCCGCATCAGAAGGGCAGCAGCAGGTGCCGCGCAAGTTCGTCTTTGTTTTGGACTCAACGTGTACGAGAAGTCTGAGCATAAAGCCGGATGGAACATAATTTTTAAGTGAAGATTAAAAATCTCAAACCATTTGATGTTAATTTGTATGCTTTTGAGAATGACAAAGCAGTAACTCGGAGATTTTTTAACATATTTGAATCCTGCGTATTTGTGAAAGCTTCATATTTTCTCCTTATCTGTAAAGATTGTAGCTTATGTAAAATTTTCTCTACACAGTTTGTAATTTTGGAAGAATTCTTATATTTAAGATCAGTTACCAGGAGCCTTAACAGTGCATTTGCCCATGGTAGGGAGAGGCTATACCATTTATCTACACCCATTAATTGATTTAAGCCTTTTTGATTTACGATTTTCTTCTAAAGAATAGAAATTAATGGACACTTCAGAGAGGTGGTAATCCCTTCCTATTTTGCATTCAGTATGCTAAGTTCGATATAATTTTGATTTCTGGTTTCTGATTAAAATAATCATTTCTTCTTATGTGTATTGTGTCCAAGCAGCTGTTGTGTTTTGTATTGGCACAGATAATTGCTTTTCTACTTGGCAAAGAAAATGAGCAGATGCAAAACAAATATCTTTTTCTGGCATGGTCAACTGGAAGCTCTGCAGCCCAGTGTTGACGACGTTTTCATAAGTGATACAGCAGGTGCAGCTCAATGTCAGACTGCAGCCATGAACTGCCAAATACTCATTGTGGCCAAGATAAATTCCGACCAAATGTGGGTATTCGACTTAGGTTTCGAGCTTGAAAATAAGTTTAGTGAAACAGTTTAGTTTTCACATAAGGAAAATAGTATGTTGACATGAAGGCCTCTATTGATGCAATTGCCCCCAAAAGTGATTCTAGAATTTCCATCTTTGTTTACCTTTAATACCGATGGAGCAATGGTGTGCTCAGTGGTTAGGTACGTTAGGCTCCTGGAGTCACACAAAATGGATTTAAGTCCCAGATTTCTCATTTAGTAGCAGTATAAACTTTGGATTAAGTAATTTCCGCATCCATAAAATAGGAATAATCAGTTCTTACAAATGGCATGAAATATTTAAAGCATGAGGCTTAGTTAGCACTTGTGTGCAAATCTGAAAATGTCCAGTCTCTGCATTTGGGCATGGGGGAGGTAAGCTGTCTGCCTGTTATATCTGTGGTGCTACTTCTCCACGTCTTGAGAGTTCTGGCTTAAGTAGTCATTGTCTCATTCCATCGGGAGGTAAAAGAGAGCCAACATGGACTGCCTATTTCAAGCCAGGAGAGAAACTTTTAATTGTCACCAAGTCCTTGGGAAGTAGGTCTTCCCACGATATTTACATGTATGTGAAGGTCAAGGCTCACAGAGGTTGCATAATTTTCACATCATTACATAGCTAGAATGTGGAAGATTGAGGATTTGAACCCATATCCATTTGAGTCTACTATATCAGTTAGCAAGGTTGGGCCCTTTACAGTGTTTCCTGGAAAGATTTTCAGGAACCTTCTAGAAAGGACTTGTGGAGAAGGCAGAAGTACACTGGGATCATCAACCTGTTCCCCTTTTCTCTGCATTTCATGGAGCCCGAGTGTCTTTAGCCATTTTACATGTTGGGCGCTGATGACTCTGTGGTTGGCTCTTGGCCGTGTCCTCATCATGCTGGAGGTAAGGGGGATTTTGCTCTTTGTAGCATCTAGCTTAGCACTTTTTAGAAAACTATTCTTCACTTTAAAGTGAAATGCTAGGTGGGATGTGTCACTTTTCATCTGGAAGCAGTCATTGAATACCATTTTTCAGAAATTCTGTAAAGCGACAATGAGCTAGCTGTTCAGTAATAGATGCAGTCCTGGGTCCCTGATTATTGTATCTGCTGAATTTTCTGCTGGATGGTTGTGTTGCTCTTCAGGGAAACTTCTCTATATGTGACATTTTTGAAAGATAGATTGTGTGTGTATGGGAGAGAGAGAGATAGAGAAAGGTAGAAATAGTATTGGTTTGTGGATTTTTAAAAAAGGTTTTATTTATTTGAGAGAGAGCACATGAGTGGAGAGGGGCAGAGGGGGATGGAGCAGACTCTGCACTGAGCATGGAGCCCAGCATGGGGCTCGATCCCATGACCTCGAGAGCATAGCCTGCGCCAAAACCAAGAGTTGGACGCTTAACCAACTGAGCCACACAGGGGCTCCTGCTTTGTGGACTTTCGATTGGGACTTCTAAAGTTAAAGTATATTAGAATATTAGTCAGCTGTAAACAAGAGTGAAGTCTTGCCATTTGCAGTAACATGGGTGGCCCTAGAGGGCATTACGCTAAGTGAAAGACAAAGAAAGAAAAATACCATAGGCTGGTGATGGGTATTAAAGAGGACATGTGTTGTGATGAGCACTGGCTATTACATGCGACTAATGAATCATTGAACTCTACATCAGAAACTAATGATGTACTATATAGTGGCTAACTGAACATAATAAAAAAGAAAAGAAAAATACCATAGGATTTCACTTATACGTGGAATCTGATAAATAGACAAGCAAAAATGAACAAACAAAAGCAGAGACAGACCCATAAATACAGAGAACAAACTGATGGTTGCTGGGGGTGGGGGTGGGGGTGGGACATGGGCAAAATGGGTGAAGGAGAGTGGGAGGTTCAGGCTTCCATTCTGGAATGAATAAGTCATGAGGATGAAAAGTACAGCACAGGCAATACAGTCGATAGTATTGTAATAGTGCTGTATGATGTCAGTGGCTAGCACAGCATACAGTACAGAGTTGGAGTTGTTGAATCACTATGTGGTGCACCTGAAACTAATGTAACATTGTGTCAACTGTAATTCAGTTAAAAAAAAAAAAAGAAGTAATGCAAAGAAACTCAAGTAAAGCCCTGTAATGAATATGAGAAAAAGAGTTCTGTCCCTGAAGGATGTGCTGTTATGGAAATCCAAAACGGTGCTGAATGCTTTGGGAAACTGACCATTTACTGTCCTGGATTAGAAACACAGGAACACAGGCAGTCCAGATACCTTATTATGAACTCTGACTGCTGATCAGTCATACACCCCATTGAGTATATGTAGGCAACAGTAAAACTGTCCACCACCAAGAGAATCTCAAAAAAGAAATAACTTGCTGACCATCAGAAAAAACAAACATAAACTAGAGATTTTATAACAGCAATCATGAACCCTACTATGACACTCTTAAGATAAAGGAGAAAATGAATTGGAAACTTTCAGTGATAGACTAATGGCCCAACACTGTTTTCTCAACTCATCATCATTCAATTGATGACTCACTCATTCGTTCAGTAATTATTTATTGTCTACCTGTTTTGTGCCTCGTACGGAAGTAATGATGAATGAAACAACACATACGTGAGAAAGAAGAACCCAGCAGAATTCATGCATATATGTGAAACCGTTCACTGCAGGCATGCCAGAGCAATTCATTGTGGTCACAGCGGTACAATGGTCAGTCCCTGTTGTTTTTCACTTAATGTTTTTAGAGCAGTTTTAGGGTCACAGTCAGGTTGAGAGGAAGATACAGACATTTCCCATCAGCCTGCCCCCAAACATGCATAGTGCCCTCATTATTAACATCACTCACCAGACTGGTACATTTGTCACTAAGGATGAGCCTGCACTGACATGTCATAGCACCCATTGTTCATAGTTTACATAGGGTTCCTTCTTGGAATTGTACATTCTGTGGGTTTGGACAAAGGTATAATGACACGGATTCATCATTGTAATATCTTAAAGAGTAATTTTACTGTCCTAAAAATTCTCTGTGCTCCCCTATTCATCTCTCCCCAGCTCCCCACCCCTGTAACCACTACTCTTTTTACTGTCTGCATAGTTTTGTCTTTTCCAGAATGTATGTAGTTGGAATCATACAGTATGCAGCCTTTTTAGATTAGCATCTTCCTCTTAATATATATTTAAGTTTTCTCCATGCTTTCTTACAGCTCGATAGTTCATTTCTCTTAGTGATAACTAATATTCCACTGTCTGGGTGTCCCACTGTTACTCTGTTCACCTACTGAAGGACATCTTGGTCACTTCCAAGTTTGGGTTGTTATGAATAAAGCTGTTATATATGTGCAGGTTTTTGCATGGGCATAAGTTTTTAAAACCTTTGGATAAATATTAAGGAGTGCAGTTGCTGGATCCTATGATGCGTGTATGTTTAGTTTTGTAAGAAATTGCCAGACTGTCTTCCAAAGTGGCTGTACCATTTTGCATTACCACTAGCAGTGACCCAGAGTTCCTTTTGCACCACATCTTCATCAGCATTTGGTGTTGTCAGCTTTTGAATTTTGGCCATTGTAAATATGTGTATACTGGCATCTCATTATTGTTTTTATTTTCAGTTCCCTGATAACATATGATGTGGAACATGGTTTCAGATGCTTATTTGCCATCTGTATATTTCCTTTAGTGAGGTGTCTGTTAAGGTCTTTGACCCATTTTTAATCAGATTATTTGTTATGGTTGAGTTCTAAGGGTTCTTTATATATTTCGGCTAATAGTCCTTTATCAAACTTGTCTTTTGAAAACATTTCCTCCCAGTCTGTGGCTTGTTATCCCATTCTCTTAACATTTTTCACAGGGAAAAGGTTTTTAATTTTAATGGAGTCCAGCTTATCAGTTATTTCTTTCATGGATGCTGCCTTTGGTGTTTTATCTAGAAAAGTCATCTCCATACTCAAGCTCATCTATGCTTTCCCCTATGTTAATCTTCTAGGGGTTTTATACTTCTGTGTTTTACATTTAAGTCTCTGGTCCAATATGAGTTAATTTTTGTGAAGTCTGTAAGATCTGCATCTAGATTTATTTTTTTACATATGGATATCCAGTTGTTCCAGTACCATTTGTTGGAAAGAATATCCTTCATTGTATTGCCTTTCTCTTTTGTCAGAGATCAGTTGATCATGTTTATGTGGGTCTGTTTTTGAAATCTTTATTTTGTTCCATTGATTAGTTGTCTGTTCTTTCACTAATAAATACTATATTGATTATTGTAGCTTTATAGTAAGTCTTGAAGATGGGTAGTGTCAGTCCTCCAACTTTATTCTTCTCCTTCAGCATTCTGTTGGCTACTCTAAATTTTTTGCATCTTCATACAAACTTTAGAATCAGTTTGTCAATATCTACAAGATAATTTGCTGGGATTTAGATTGGGATTGCATTTGAATCTATAGATGAAGCTGGGAAGAACTGAATTCTTCTCATATTAAATCTTTCTGTCCATGAACTTGGAACAGCTTTCCATATATTTAGTTTTTCAATTTCATTTACAAAATATTATAGTTTTCCTCATACAGATCTTGAACTTATTTTGTTAGATTTATCCCAATGTATTTCATTTTTGGGGTTGCTAATGTAAATGGTATTTTGTTTTTAATTTAAAATTCCACTTCTTCATTGCTGATTCCACTTGTTCATTGTTCAAGAAGGCAATTGATTTTTGTATACTAACCTGGTGTTCTGCAACTTTACTATAATCGCTTATTAGTTCCAAGAGGTTCTTCTGTTGTTGTTGTTGTTAGACCATTGGATTTTCTACATAGATGATCATGTAGTCTGTTATTCATGTCATTAGTTTTTATTTTTATTTATTTTTAAAGATTTTATTTATTTATTTGACAGAGAGAGACAGCAAGAGAGGGAACACAAGCAGGGGGAGTGGGAGAGGGAGAAGCAGGCTTCCTGCTGGGTAGGGAGCCTGATGCAGGACTCAATCTCAGGACCCTGGGATCATTACCTGAGCCCAAGGCTGATGCTTAAAGACTAGGCCACCCAGGCACCCCTTATTTTTATTTTTTAGAGGAGAAATTTTAAGTAAGGAAAAGGTGCTTTTGTTTTTTCCTTATTTTGGTCTGAGAAATTGAAAATATTCAGGAGAGTATGAAAAAATAGTATAACAAGCATCCATATTATATTTGGTCATGTTTATTTCCAGGATATTTTTCTTTTTTCCCCTAAGGAATGGAACTGTTTTCGTATAGCCAAAGTGTACTTTAATAGTGCCTTTGGTCCCATTTCCTTTGCTGTCTCCTCAGAGCCAGTGGCTGCCCTGGGTTTTATGTGTACAGGCTGTTTTCTAAGACCACGTCTTTCCCACCGAAATTATGCTTCGACCTCTGGTTAATCTGGCTATATAGTCAGTTTCTACATAGAAAATGGATTGAAAGGTCTTATGTGGCTGGGGAGAAAATGTACCCATGGGAATCTTAAGGTTTTACCTTATTTTGATCTTCTATTTTTTTTTTTTAAGATTCTGTTTATTTATTTGTCAGAGAGTGAGAGCTCACGCACATAAGTGGGGGGAAGGCGCAGAGGGAGAAGCAGGCTTTGTGCTGTGCAGGGAACCCAGTGCGGTACTTGATCCCAGGACTCTGGGATCACGACCTGAGCCAAACGCAGACGCTTAACCAACTGAGCCACTCAGGCATCCCTATTTTGATCTCCTTAACCTATAGTCTGTAATAGACTGAGGAGTCTCTTTGGATCTGGAATCCAAGATTATATAATAGAATAATCCAATAATCCAATCCAGATCTAATCTGGGGAAACCCCAAATTACTTGAGGCTGATTCAGAGATTTCTTGTTTTCTCCTGCTTTCTTGTCACCTGTAACAACATCTGCTGTACAGTTGATTGTCAGTCTGGTATAGTGGATGTGGCTCTTCTAGCCCTGTGACCCCAAGACCCTCCTGATCCCTTAGTCAATCTGAGCCAACAGGGACTTTTAGCAGCACTCATTCAGCTTTTGAGGTCTTGCACTGGACTTACAAATGCAGTCAACATTCTTCCTTGTCCATCAACGTTTATGCTAGAGTGTTTTATGAAATGTCATCACCTCAGTGAGTGTAACTTCACAAGTATTTACTAAACACATGCTAGTGATGAGGTGACAGTTCTCTTTTTTTTTTTTTTTTTTAAAGATTTTATTTATTTATTTCACAGCGGGAGAGAGATCACAAGGAGGCAGAGAGGCAGGCAGAGAGGGGGGGCGGGAAGCAGGCTCCCTGCCAAGCAGAGAGCCTGATGCGGGCCTCGNCAGCCATTATTTTTTTTTAAAGATTTTATTTATTTATTTCACAGCGGGAGAGAGATCACAAGGAGGCAGAGAGGCAGGCAGAGAGGGGGGGCGGGAAGCAGGCTCCCTGCCAAGCAGAGAGCCTGATGCGGGCCTCGATCCCAGGACCCTGAGATCATGACCTGGGCCGAAAGCAGAGGCTTTAACCCACTGAGCCACCCAGGCGCCCGGTGACAGTTCTCTTATTGGATGTAATACTGAATTCCAATAACTAATTTCCCAGAGTATTTTGAGTGTAATTAGTAACAGTAACTGACATTTATTGATTATTTGCTGTATTCACACTGTCTTAAAAGCTTTACATATTTTAACTCATTTAATCGTCATAGCAATTCTATGGTTTGATGCCAATATTGTCTGTATTTTACTGGTGTGATAATGGGGACCCAAAAAGGGTAGTAACTTGCCCTGAATAACAGAGCTAATATGTGAGGAGCTTGCAAGTCACATTCCTGCAGCCTGGCTCCTACGTCTTTACTCTTAAAATCATTTCACTGTATTTTTCCTCTGCAAAGAGAAAGCTGGTTTTGGTGAGCAAGTTCATAACCTCAGAAAGCGTTCAGGTTACCAGTTGAAAGACGTTCCTTTTTGCAGAATGCAGAAGCTTATATGCATTCATGCCTTTAGGAAGGTTCAGGCTCCTCAGGGGGTGTTGGTGTTGCCTTCTGTCATGGGCTCTACCTCTGCTCACCTAATTCAGCTTAGTTCTGGGCTTTAACGAGAACACGGTGGGTATATGATTGGTTGTTTAACTAGGAGATATTTTTAACTAGTCTGGAATAGCCTAGTTATTATGGTAGAAGCGAAATACTGTAGAGAAGCAGAACTCGCACAAACAGATCTACCGAATTATGTTCTGTGTTTACAACCAGTTGGAAGAACCCCGCAGGTTCCAGATAATCCCCTGAATCATAGTACAGTTTAAAGGGGCAACGGATGTCTTGAGGCAGAAGGATTCATGCCTCCTAGAAGTATTGACCGTAACAGCATCTGTTATAAAAAGCAAAAGAAGAAAATAAAAACTCCAAATGATCAATATGGAAATTAAAGTAAAATTAAGTTATTTTTTTAAATGAGCTTTTTGAAAAATTGCTAGTGGCAGTCCAGTATGAAAAGCATGGCAAATTTGTGTATTCTTGTAAAGCCTTTCGCTCAGATATTTCCATAATGTGATTCATAATACATATATATTTTCCATTTGGTTTGTGGAACTGTCAAAGGAACTTAGGATCTTCTAGCTTACTTCCACAGCCCAAAGGAAGAGTGTGCCAAACATGAGGAAGTGAAAGGAGAAGGACTGATACTCCAGGAAGGGGTCAGGGATTCATCCACGTGAAAAATTCTTGCGTCTCCTAGAACCCACTTGAAAAAAATCAGAGCATGTCAGTTATTCTTCAAAAGGCATGTGGCCTTACTAGAGGCAGGCAGGGGAGGCCTGGGTGGCTCAGTCAGTTGAGCATCTGCCTTCGGCTCAGGTAAGATTCCAGGGTCCTGGGACTGAGCCCCTCATCAGGCTCCCTGCTCAGCGGGGAGCCTGCTTCTCCCTCTCCCTCTGCTTGTGTGCTCTCCCTGCCTCTCTCTCTCTCAAATAAAGAAATAAAATCTTTTCAGGAAATAATGAAAAGAATTAGAAGCAAACTGTGTTCAGCAGAAATAAATAAGCCCTGCGGATATCACGCTCATACCTCCCTGAAATTTTAGAGACACATGAAAATGTAAGAAGGCAAAAGGCAGTACTGGATTAGGAAAGAATGAATCACAGTTTAAATAGGTACCTTTTGTCTGCTTGGTGAGAAAGCAGATGTACCAACATATATTTTAGGGCACATTAAGTTCCTGGGTTGAGTGAGAGAGAACAGGGATCATTGCATTATGTAAACGTTCAAAGACTCCAGCAGTAATACCAGAAGGAAGTTATTTTCTTTAGTGAAATGTTGGATATGTATCTTTAAAGAAAAATAAGTAAACATCTTCACGTGCATTAATGTTCTGTGGAAACTGCAATAAAAAAATGGCCTTAGGTTGTCAAAACAAAGAAATGGGAAGCTTCCCAAGAAAAACAATAGGGTGACTGCAGAGCAATATTGAAACAGGTGAAGAAAAGAACATGATATGCCGTGTACAAAAAAATTATTGATGGCACAGAAACTGAGTGGAAGACTGATAAGGAGTGAATAGAAAAGTAGCTCATAAGAAATTCAAGCTCACACCGAGGCATAGAGCCAGCCTGATTGCAAATTCTGTCAGGTTGCGACCAGGAGAGGGAGAAGGCAGAATGTGTTCATAAGATGGAAATTTTTATCAAAATGTGTTAATTCAGGAAGAAAAAGAGACGTGAGTGTGATAACAGCTGGGACCTTCGTTGACCTCTTGAGACCTCTCTGTGCCATCAGAATGACTGTTGATCTTTGACCTTAGGGATAAAAAATGTGATTAATAAACTTCCTACAAGATATTAAGGGTTCCCCTCTTATTATGGCTTTTACGTCAACCAAAGACATCCTTATCCGTGATGCCGCGTGGACAGTGTGGCCCTGGGCCTGGGGAGGCTGACTCCGGTGAAGGTGGGGACCCTGCCCGGGCTCTGGGAAGGCGGGAAGGCGAGCATGAGGCGGTGCCGGGGTCAGACCGCCTGTTTCTGACGCACCTCTGCCACCCGGGCCGCCTGTGACGTGGCAAGTCAGTTCCTCTCTTCCCGCCTCCTTTTGTTTGTAAAGTACCCGGCGGAGTTGTTGTCAGGGTTAACTGGATCATCATCCGTGCCTAGCATTCTGTGTTCAATGATGTGCTCGTTGCTTTTTCTTTCCTTATCTCGCTTAAGCCTCATACTAACATATCCGGGTTGGCTAGATTATTCCAATGTTTTACATGTGAGCTGACTGAGTTCAGAGAAGATGACTTACTTGTCAGGGGTAACACATACTGTCAGCATTTGAATCCGGGTCTTCCTACACACACGTCCTTCTTCGCTGTACCCTGGAGTTTAGCATGCGGAAGAGCAGACACGGGCACATTATGGGGAACGGACAGCTGAGGACAGAGGTAGGCTTGGTTCTGGAAGCCCTCGGGTGTTAGGGAATGATGTGGGTGGGTAAGAAGTCAGTGGGAATCTGTACTGTTGCACTGGGAAGGTGGCAGAAAGGGAGTATGGTGGATTGGGCCGGATGGGGCTGGGGGTGTTGCTTGACAGATGACAACATCATCCTGTCCCTACGCACCACGGTGCAGGTAATGGTGGCACAAGCTCTAGACCCCTCGGCGTGGCTAATAATAACAAACGTAAAATACCTCTTTATCCCCACATACACGCTAAGCACTGTGGTAAGAGTTTTATTATTTATTGCTTAGAGAATTTTTTTGAGATAAGTACTGCTGTTATCAACATTTTATGGATGTGGAAACCCAGGGCGGTAGGTAGTGGAAGTAGGTTTAGAACAGGATTTGTCTGGCCTCAGAAGCAATCTCTGAATCTCCCATAGTGCCTTTCTCTTGGCATTCGGAGACGGGTTGGCTGGGAGCCCATCGCCTTATCTTCATCTCCCAATGCTTTCCTACTGGAAGGGGTTACTCAGCCAAATGGCTGTCCTCACTTCCACTAAACTACATACCTTGTGTTTCTGGTTGCCATTCTTGTCATTCACGTCTGCATCTTCTTCTTTTCCACTCACTCAGTAATTTCTTCCTGCCTCTGAACACTCTTGAGCGTGCTGCCCCGTCTGGTTGTCTTATCCTAAGGCCCATTGCACTTGGTGATGCTTTACTGATTTTGCAATTATCACTTGCTACCATGTATGTGTAACCTTTACTATGTGTGCCCTTTTCAAAAAGATTTTAAAGCCTTTGTGGTATGAGTCTTTTTTTAAAAAAGAAATCCCAACAGTGTTTAGACCCTATCTCACACATGGTTTGTATTGAACATTCTTCAATTGACTAATTCCAGGAAAAGAATATTCTGCTGAAATGAAATAATCATAGTACATTTCTAGCTTCTGGGAATTAGACTAACATTGCTTGAATGTTGTAGTAGACAACAAGGAATGAGCAAAAGAAATTAGCAGCCAAAAAAACCCACCAAAAACAACTGTATAGTAATGGAAGAAGTATACCCCACATGGGAATTGATATTTTGGTTTAGAAGAATAAGGTCAGCTGTGCCAAAAATCTTTAAATGTGTAACAAAAAGTGGTAATTAAAGTGACTGGAAAAAATCTGTGTGCGTTTGTATAGCTTTATAGCAGCATTCCATTGCCTTTTTTGTATCTTAATGGACTCTAATCATGAGCATTTTTTCTATATTGATATTGTTTGGTTATTGGGCTTCTTTCAAGTAAATGAGAGGAGAAAATAAAATTAATGTTAGATTTAGAGTCCACTACATTTTCTTAATAGTACTTGCTTAAAAGGAGCAGTTTATAAAGCTTTTTCTGTTCTTTTTCTTTTCTTTTTTCTTTATTTCTTTCCTTTTTTTTTTTTGGTTCCAAGAACATAAACCATACTCATGGCTGCTTTGCTATTATGTTGTTAAAAATCCACTTGGTAGACTTTTAGACTGTTATTCAGCCCATTTCTTTGTTGAATTAAATTCTCTCTTAATAAGAGCTAGAGTTCTCTGACAGAAAACTGCAGGAAATAGATTTTCATTAATTTGACTGTACTACTCACTAGTTACTTTACTCTTCCAAATTCGGATTCTTGACCTACCTCAAGAATATGTGGAGTCCACTCCTGTTACATTTAGTGTTAATAAAGATGGTCCTTGCAGGAAGACCTATTTTGTACTTTACTTTGCCTAGAGCAAAGATTTAAAAACTCATGCCGAATGTTTAAAAATTCTAACAAAAATAGCAAACACAACGAGGGCCTTTCCCCCCTTTTGAACAAGTACTAAGTGGAATTTCTCATTGTGATCCTTCCCATTTTTATATCCCAAATGAATGAGTACTAAGTTGCCCTTTAAGATTTTAGAACCTAAGATATTTGCATTATTAGTACAGATTTCATAGCCTTTATTAAAACTGGGAGCAAGCGAAGGAAGAGCAGGCGAAGGCATCTGTTACTCTCAGGAAGTAATGATTCATCTGAGGGCTAATATCCGCCATCCTTTGTCCTCTCCTGCGTGTGGCAATGCCATCATCCTTTGCTGATCCTTCCGAGATGGCTCTAAATGTGGAGTCTCTGCTTGCTGCGGTACCTCTGACTTTTTGGGAAGGGGGAGTGGGAGAAAAGAATCGATAAACATCACCGGGTCTCTAGGCATGGGTATTATTTTGATGAAACTTTCAAGCAGATGTGAAAAGATGATTCTGCAAAGCCTCAAGCTTAGAATTTTAAGTGACACATATTACTGATAAGACATAACTTAATCCATCTGCCTCCTAAGAAATGGGGTTGTTTTCCACAAAATGCATTTTAAAAGAAAGCCCCAGCCAGGCTATCCGTAGGGGGTCGTTCTTCGGTAGATGAGAGGACTAACTGCTGGCCGCGGTTTGACCTGTTAGAAACGTTGCAGAATGCCCCTTCCCATGTTTATTTTTTAAATCTTACTTTCTCAGGTGAAATGTTTTCAAAGCCTTTGATCTTACAACAATAAGTAGATTCAGGTTCAAATCCGTAAAGCGCTCGTTTCCGCTGTGCCCCCCCACGAGGCTCCAGTTCACCCGTGTGCCTTATTCCCCGGCCTCGGTCCTTACCGGCGTGTCTGCTGTATGTAACCAGCAGGCTCCGGTGCAGCCTGTGGCCGGCACTTTGGAATTCAGGACCGAGGAAAAGTTTTAATGAAAAGAGGATATTATATTTATCCATTTAGAAGCGTGTCTGCTCTGTGCCAGACACAACGTCAGGTTTAGAATACAAATGCCCCGAGTGTAGGGACTTTGTCATTTTTATTTTCCCTCTGCATCTTCCATAACGGGCACAGTGTCTGGGATTGTTGACATGCAGGAATATTTATTGAAGGGATAGAAAGAGACATGGTGTATGGCTCAGAGTCACATCAGCAAAGAGATGGCACATTCAGACCAGGATAGTGGGACAAAGCCTCTTTGCAGGGGACCTCTTACAGATGAGGGCAGTCAGAGCAGAAGAGCTNGCAGAAGTTCCCTCCCAGAACCTGGGAAGAAAGTTCTGCAGGAAAGGTGAGATTGAGATGAGTTTGTTAGAGGCATTAGCCCATCGAGGGTGACTCAGCAAGCAGGGAGTAGGGGCAGTAAATACCCTGATCTCTCTTTCCTCTTATTCCAGGGCTCTGCACCATGAACTAGAGGGTAGGGTGGCCCGTGAGGCAACCTTCTGGTGCCGGGAGAGTTCTCAGATAATGGAGATGGAATTCCATACCAGGAGGGAGCTCCCAACCTATTAGGGAGAAGAAGAGTAAGCAGACATTTTATCACAGTTAGAGTAATAAGGAAAAATCATTGAATACCCTCACAAGAACACTATGCAATAGGTATTGTGATGATTTTTTTTTAAAGATTTTATTTATTTATTTCACAGAGGGAGAGAGATCACAAGGAGGCAGAGAGGCAGGTAGAGAGAGAGAGAGGGGGAAGCAGGCTCCCCGCTGAGCAGGCAGCCCGATGCGGGCCTCGATCCCAGGACCCTGAGATCATGACCTGAGCCGAAAGCAGAGACTTTAACCCACTGAGCCACCCAGGCGCCCTATTGTGATGATTTTTACAGATGGAAGCGGAGAGACAGCAAGGGTCACATAGTTAGTAAGTGAAGGAGACGAGATCGGGACCTGGGCAGTTTGTCTCTAGGTCTGCGTTGCTGGATTGCAAGAATTAAACAGCGTGGTGTGGAGCCATGCTTTCCAGACAAATATGCAGGGAACCTTCTGGGGAGCTTGTTTAAAAACAGTTCCTGATTGAGTTGGCCTGAGGTGGGGCCTGAGCGTCTGCATTTCCACCAAAGCCTGTTGAGCTGCTTTGTGTGGTGAGGGATCAAGGAAGTGGAGAGAGAAAAGTGAAGTCCAGTCATAAGGATAAGACTCTGATTAGCTCAGTTCAGTTCATCTCTTTGCCATTCCTCTTCCCGTGAGTTCCGTGAGCAGATGGCATGGTTTTCGAAGTCCCAACCAAGCTTGCCAACCTTGCCCTGTGCTCCCCCCACCCCCACCCCGCGTGCAGACACAGGGGGCCCCTGGCTAAAGCCGTCATCGGTGCCGTCCCCCTGGTCCTGACCAGCTGGGAGGCTCTGGACAGGGGAGCCTCCCCAGGGGCTGAGTTCAGATGCCAGTGCTGGAGCTTCCGCACAGACAGGGGCTGCTCTGCGAGCGGCTGTCTCCTTCCACGTCTGAGAGGCTCGGCGGCATCTGGCCCGGCTCGGTGTTGCCTCATGGATTCTCATTCCCTGTCACAGCTGATTCGGGGGCTGGATCTAAACGGGGAGCCTGGTACTCACGGCACCACGTTGTATGTTTGGAGCGCGCGCTGTCAGTGCAGCCCCAGACTGCCCTAGTCCTGTGAAGAAACCCCCGACCTCTTCACAAGGCTCCTTTCTCTTTTAAAAGGGTCTCCACTATTGGCCGTGTAGAAGCCACTTAACTGCGCAGCTTCAGTTTGAAGCAGAGTCCATACTCTGCCTAAAACTCATAATTTGAACATTATTTTTCCTCTTGTGATGACTGGAGAAAGCCCTCGCTGCCAGGAGCACCTGCAAGTGGGAAGTGATAAACCCTCAGTAGTAAACCCTGAGGACAAATGTCAGTGTTTTGGTGGCCTGGGTTCCCAGGCTTTCCGCTTGTGATCTGGGTCTCCCATCTCACTGTAATCCACAGCAGTATATCCAGTATGCAAGCTCTCCGACTGCGTGTTTCAGAAAAATCAGTCTGGGACCATGACACAGAGCCCTTCTTTCTCTTTTCTTTCCTCGTGCTTTGATCACACAGGGCTCTAGCACATGCTCAATACATCCACGTCAGATTGCTCCGGATGCAAGCTCCTGCAACACCATGAGTGTGGGTTCCTTGCTGTGTTTTGACATTGGGGGTGATTTAATTGCCTTTGATGATGCTCTCCGCCGAATCAGGCTGGAGGAGCAGGGTTATCCCCCTCCTCTGCTCAGCAGTGCCTTCTGGAAGGTTGTGGAGAAGGATGTTTGCTGTCCTGTTACCATGTGTACAGGATCCATTATCTCTTAACTGCAGCTAGTGCTGCTTAGAAGCCGTGTAGATATTTAGAAGGGATAATGTTTTACATGTTCATTTAATTTCTCAATATAAACAAGTCTTTGTAACTGTAGAATGATCTCTATGTTGAGAGCATTGCCTTACTGGGCTTTCTGATTTTTTCTGGTCTGTTGCCGGGAATATTGTGCTGTTGCTACCCAGCCATCATCCCTCTGGTGGTTTGAGGCCATCACATTGGTCCGGCCAGCATGGAACCGGGATGGATTTTGGACTGTCACAGGGTGAGAGGTGCAATAGTGTCAGACATTGTTCTAAAGCTTGGTGAGTGTGGAGAGAAGACAGGAAGTATTTCAAAAAGAGTTGAAGAGAGGCTCGGGCTGGGGGAGCGTAGTTGGTCTGTACCTCTGTTTATGTGCTTGTTGGCCCTGTGCCTTATTTCCTCTTGAGCTCCCAGCATCAGATGCAGGTGGTAGAGGGCTTTATTAATAATCTAGGGAGAGCTGCTGTCGGGTTATGTTGAGGTTGGGAGATGACATGGAATCTCTGTGACTGAGAGTAAATACTGTGTTTCCGTGTCCATAGTATCTATAAAGAGCAGCCTTAGTGTAACTTATTTATGGTCTCATTGTAAAGGTATCAGATGCAGCTGGTGAGCTGGTTTGAGACATCGAACAGGCAGAGATGAGGACGGAAATCTGGGATGTTTTCGTGAGACGGGCTGCTTCCTGTTCCCCCTCCCTAACTCTCTGCATCTCTGCCCGATAGGCCCCGGTGCAGGCTGTAGCTCCCTGGGACTTGCAGGGGTGAGGTTGGGTGGGGAGGCGGTGGGTGTGGTGTCTCCTGGGACTGCATTGTTGTTTCCCAGAGCAGTGTTGGATGAACCAGAACACACCGTATGTTCTGTAATTCTGCTCAGGCCGAATACTGGGCAACCAGATCAATTGTGTTAAACACAACAACACAGGGGCCTAGGTGGGTCTGTATATAAATGCTTAATTAGGTCTTAAAAGAGTTGAGAACCCAGAATGGAATTCTTCTCCTTCTAGCAGGCATCCTGTTCTTTGGATTTTGCTGCACTTCTTTGAAATGTCATTAGTAGGAGGAAAAAAATGAAGTTTTGAATTTGTGGATTCAACCGGGGTCTTAAATGTCATTGTTTCTCCCTGGATGTCAGCTCCCGTGAGGACTTTGAAAAGCTACTTGTGGAGGATGGAGTGCCGTAGCAAAGGATGGATCTTGGTGAAAGAGCAGATCAAATAAATATCTTTCCCGAAATGACAAAAACTTTCTTACTGGAGCATCTTGTCTCTGCAGGGCATATAATTAATTATGAACCAAGCATAAATAATATATTTTATAGTGCTTTTGTCATTTATCTGGCTGTAGTGTTTTATAAACATGATTATTCACTGGTTGTCTTTCAGTTCCGCCTTTATTACGTGATGATCCAATAACTCAAAATGAGAAATTACTACCTTAAGAACTTGGTGGAGGTATGACCAAGTTTTATAATGAACTTCAGGTTGTCATTTATAATAACAAATGTGAACTCTGTGGCCCTTCAACTCATGTTTGTTGGTTCACCTTTGTATCATCTTCTTGTTTGCTTTACTTTAAAAGTTAGGTTTTGATTAAAGAATTTTATTAAAATTTAAGTAGGTTTTGAAGAATTAATAATAAATGATTCCGATGAATCAAGTGTCCTTCCTCTAATCCATTCTCATCCCAACCTTTTCAGCGGTAACACTATCTTAAATTTGTGTTTATTTCCCCCTTTGTTTTCTTTATGGTTTTACCATAGATGTTTATATCCCTATGTGGTAAATTTGTATAAATTGGGTCACGTGACCTATATTATTTGGCGGCTTGCTCTTTTACTTGACATTATGTTTCTGAGATTCGTCTTTGTTATTGCTGGTAACTGTAGCCCACCATCTCCCCAGCTGTGTGATGGTCTCTATATTATGCTGTATAAACTCCATAAGGGCTCTATCACTATTTCTCTAGGACATGATGGAAAGACATTTGGGTTTCCTGTTTTTTCAATCACAAATATAGTACTTTTGTGTACATTCTTTACATGTCTGATGCGTATGTGTGTGGATTTCCCCACGCTATATTCCTACAAGTGACATTCATTGAGTCATAGGGCATCCATAACTTCATCATTCTTAATTAGGCCAATTTCCTTCCCAGACTGATTGTGACAATAGATACTACATTCAGCAGAGCATATGTAATCATGATGCTCCATATTCTTGTCAGCACTTGATATTGTCAGACTTTAATATTTTGTCAAATTGGTGTGTGTGACATGTTGTAACACTGCGTTTTAATTTTTTTCCCTTAAATACTAATGAGATGATCCATATTTTCATATTATCATTGAGCACTTGGGTTTTTGTTTTTCTTTCTGTGAAGTGCCTTTTCAAGTCTTGCCAATTTTTTTTCCTATGGGGTAGTTAATTTTAATATAGTAGAATTAATCGATCTTTCTTTTATTGTTTGCATCTTTTATGCAAAACCTTCATTCTGAAAGAATAGAGAAGAAATCCTTCTCCATTCTGAGGTCATGAAGAGGTTCTCTTACATTGTTTTCTAAACATTTTAAAAACATAGATCTGACTTTTATATTCAGTCTTTATCTGAGTCGTCTTTATTTCCTTTCTTGTTTTTCATGTAAATGACCAAGAATCTCAGTTTGATTTGTTGAAAAGTCTAGCGCTTTAGCATTAATCTCCAGGGCCAGAACTGTTGTCATAAATGAAATTTGTACATATGTGTACATTTCTGGTTGCTCTTATGTTCCTTTTTTTTTTTTAAAGATTTTAATTTATTTATTTGACAGAGAGAGAGAGAGAGATCACAAGTAGTCAGAGAGGCAGGCGGGGGGAGGGGGGGAAGCAGGCTCCCTGCTCAGCAGAGAGCCCGACGTGGGGCTCCATCCCAGGACCCTGGGATCATGACCTGAGCCGAAGGCAGAGGTTTTAACCCACTGAGCTACCCAGGCGTCCCTTAAATATCGTAGACTTAAAAGAATCCTAACATCTGCCAAAAATCGCTGCTCTGTAATTTTTTATATTTGTCTTCCTTAAATCTATGAACCTTTTCTGTTCCCTTAAAATTTTAGAAGTTTTTGATTGGAATTATATTCAGACTAATGATACCATTTTGGAAGAACTGACATCTTTTTTTTTTTTTTTAAAGATTTATTTTATTTATTTATTTCACAGCGGGAGAGAGATCACAAGGAGGCAGAGAGGCAGGCAGAGAGAGAGGGGGAAGCAGGCTCCCTGCTGAGCAGAGAGCCCGATGCGGGCCTCGATCCCAGGACGCTGAGATCATGACCTGAGCCGAAAGCAGAGGCTTTAACCCACTGAGCCACCCAGGCGCCCAAGAACTGACATCTTAATGATGTTGAGTTTTCCCATCCATTAACTGGCATATCTGTCCAATTTTTGAGGTCTTCCTAGTGTCTTTACATAATGTTTTATAATTTTCTATGTAAAACTCTTACCTTCCTAGGCTCCTATTTTTTGATACTTTTTTTTTACACAAATTTTATTTATTTATTTGAGAGAGAGTGAGAGAGAGAGAGCACACACGTGCACGCACACATGCATGAGCAGTGGGGAGGGGCGAAGGGAGAGGGAGAAGCAGACTCCATGCTTGGCAGGAAGCCCAATGAGGCAGAGATCAATCCCAGCACCCTGGGATCATGACCTGAGCCAAAGTCAGATGCTTACCTGGCTGAGCCATCCAGGCCCCCCTGTCTTTTGATAGACTTATAAAAGGTATTATTTAAAAATGATATTCAACAACCTTTTGATGCTAGTATGTAAGAATAAAACTGGTTTTTGTGCTTAGATTTTTGTATTTAGCAATGTTGCTAAACTCTCTAGTTTTAATAGTCTGTATATAGGATCTTTTGGGTCTTCTGTGTATACAATGCTATCATCTCCAAATTACTTCTTCCTTTCTAATCTTTGTAATTTTGACTTATTTTCCCGGTCTCATGGCTCTGTCTCAGAGGTGAAAGAGGGTACCCTCATCATTTCCTGATCTTTAAGAGATTATCTTAATGATTACAAGCTTAATTATATTGTGGTCATAGAATGTGGTCTGTAATATACTAGTCTTTTAAGATTTATTTAGACTTATTTTATGGCACATATATAATTAGCATGTATGGAAGCTCTATATATTTTCTTCACTTGTGAATGGGTGCAAATTACTGCGGATTTTATTCAACCAGTTGTCAAAGTATTGTCTGGGGACCCTGGGGTGCCCCCACTACCCTTTTAAGGGGTCTGTGAAGTCAAAACTACTCTAGTGATAATACTAGACATTACTTACCTTTTTCTCTTTCATTCTCTCGTGAATTTACAGTGGAGTTTTCCGGAGGCTACATGACATACGTTGTTGCAACAAAATAAATGGCAGAAGCAGATAGGAGAATACAAGTCATCTATTAAACCAGATATTAAAGAGATTTGCAAAAAATGAAAAAAAAAACAAAGCCTCTTTATCAGCAAATTTTTTTGGTTTTAGAAAAGGTATTTATGCTAACATGTAATAGGCTTATTGTTATTTTAAAATTATTAATCAATAAATGTTTTCTTTAATGTTCAGTTTCAATTTCTTATACAGTGGATATCAACCAAAATAACCTTTATAAACAAAAGCTTTTTAGGATTCTCAGGTTTTCAGAGTGTAAAGGAGGTGTAAGACCAAAATTTTTGAGAGCCTCTGGTCAGTGGGATCAAGCTTGTTACTGTGTCATTCAAATCTTTTATATTTTTATTGATTTTTCTTTTTTCCTTTGGTCTTTTTGATGTGTCAGTTACTGAGAGAAGTATGTTACAGTTTGTCTCATTAATGTGAATTTGTTTTTCCTTGGCATTCTGTCAGTTTTGCTCTGTATGTTTTCAAGCTATGCTATTGGGAATAAACAAGTTTAGAAATGTAGTATCTTCTTAATAATATGAATCCTTCATTGTCAGGTAGTAATGATTTTTGCCTTAAAGTATATTATGTCTAAAATTGTTACAGGTATGCCGGCTTTCTTTGGGTTAGTATTACCTGATGTCTTTTTGTTTTATCTTTCTATAACTTCAGTCCTTAATATTTCAGGTGTAACTCTTGTAAACAAATTTAAAAATTATTCAACATGTCAGAAAGTATAGCCACTCTCTCGTGACATATATCCTGTTTTTTTCATGTATTTTATTTCCAACTTTCTTGTTTTTCTAAAACATACACTGTGTGTGTCGCACACACAGGCACACATAGTATTTGGTCTTCCTTTCTAATTGACCTCAGTTCTCCCATCTATAATCACTTTTCTGCCTGACAAGTATTTCTTAGGACTTCCTGAGGTAAATGTCTGTTGGTGGCCTACCCCTTTAGTTTTGTATGTTTAAACTGTATTTCACATCTGTGTTTGCATATATCTGTATGCATATATGTAAATTTCTGGGTTGACAGTTAACTTTTTTCTCAGTACGTTGAAGATAATGTTCTGACTTCCAGGTTCCACTGTTGGTTTCAAGAGGTTACCAGCCTAGTCTGTCACTCCTTTGTGATATAATCTGTGTGTTCCTTTTGACTGCTTTTAAGATTTTTTTCTTTGTCTTTGATTATCCACATTTTCATCTTGGTTGTTGAGAGGTGAATTTATTTATTTATCCTGCCTGAGATATATTAGGAGTTCAGAACCTGTGGATTGACTTCTTCCCAATCTGCAAAATGTATTGTCATTATCTGCTTAAATATTGCCTCAGTGTCATCTTTTCATACCTTTTCTTCCTTATTTCCTCTTGAAGTGTTAAATTTTCTGACTCTTTCCCCATTCCCATGAACCCTGCTTTCATATTCCTTTTGCCTCTTTATATTGTATTCTGGATAATTGAACCTGCTTTAATTCCACTTCACCAGTTTTTTCGTCATTTTGATTTGCCATGGAGTTACACTTAAGAACAACGGGTGCACTGGGGTGACTCAGTGGCTCAGTCTGTTAAGCGTCTGACTCTCTTGATTTCGGCTCAGGTCAGGATCTCAGAATTGTGAGGTCAAGCCCCATATCAGGCTCCTGATGAGCGTGGAGCTTTCTTGAGATTCTCTCTCTCCCTTTGCTCTGTGCCCACCCCCTTACCTTTCTAAAACAAACAAACAGGAACAGTTTATTGAAGTATAATTGACAGGTAAAAAGAGTTACATATTCAATGTGTACAATTCAGTGAGATTGGGGATAAATGTATACCCATGAAACCGGTACCACCATCAAAGCTATAAATGTAGCCATCGCCTCCCAAACTTTCCTCTTGCCCTCTTCATTATTATGATTATCATCATCATCATGTTTATGGGAAAAACTCAACATAAGGTCTACCTTCTTTGTAGGCTTTAAGTATACAATACAGTGTTCTGTTATATTTTTATTTCTAGAAGTTTGCTTTTTATTCAGATCTTCTTTGTCTTTTATATTCTTTCTCTTCTCTGTATATTTACAGATTCTTTATACATTACAGAGCAAGAAAATGTGAAATAGTAAGGGCACACACATGGTGGGCCCTCTGGCACCGTATTTAATTGGGGGAGACTCACACAAACAGGAGTCTCTGAGGACGTGCTCATCCCCCGGTGCCCATTGGGATCATGGGATATGTTTAGGAATTTAGTTAGAATGGAGGGTTGTAAAACACCAGGAAAGAGTATGGGTGGTGTAGGACCGTGGACTATTTAAGCTGCAAGACTGGGGTGATACCACTCCTCTCCTCACAGCATAAATGGAGTTCAAATATTCGGGTAGAAGCATTATGACATAACAAAATCTTGACCCCAGTCTCTGTTCTGCCACCTCAGTATTCATGGTCAGGGGAGCACCGGCCCCTCTTCCAGCTTTATCCAGATTCTGTTGTTCAAGTGTTGGGGTCACAGTTCAGTGTCAGACCATTGGCCTGGTGTATTGCCTCAGTATGCTACCAGAATTGATTCTGAAAAGCACTCATCTCTAGAAGGATTCCATGGGGCTTTCTTTGCAGGAAGCCAGCCTTCAGGGAATCAGTTTTAGACAAGATAGTTCTTATTACTTAGTTATTTTAATATACTAACTGTATATCATTCTTCCCAAGATAAACATTCCCCCCCTCCCACACATTTGGGATCACTGAAGTTTGGGATACAGCAGACATTCTCTTTTTATTTTTGTTAGATAAAATAACAGTACATTTCTAAATTGATGGTGTTTTAGACTTGATAAAATATGGGAGTTTATGTTCTCTTTCAGATAATTCCAATTTATGAAGTCTTTATGAATCTGCTTTGACATCTGTCTCTCTCTCTCATTTTTCCTGCAGGCTCTCTCATTGTCTTTTGTTCACATAGAGATCTTTTGAAGATTACCTCTGAGCTCATATTTCTTGGAACTATTTCTGTGTGAAAACTTGGATGCCTGTGTTGCAGAATCTGCATTTGCTTCATGTTCTTGGGGGATAGTGAAAGCTCAGGAGTACTTTAAGTTTGAACTTGAAGTTTTTTTGGAGACCACAGTGGTATGAATTCAAGCTGTAAAAACCTCATGCTGGTCAGTTTGTGATTAGAAATTCTGAAGGGAGAATTTTTCCTCTATGTAAGGCCAATGTTTGGCCAGTAAAATGTCCTTGTGCCCTTAGAATGGGAGCATAAGGGTTCAAAATCCCAGCTTAGTGCAAGGAAGAGTCTCTCACTGATTCCCCGTATCTGGGGCCATCACAGGACTTTTCCCTTTTGTTCTCTGGTTTCTGGAAGGCCAGCCTTCCCTAGCAAATGCTTCTGTAGCCCTCAGGCCTGTGGGGTGTCTTGCTTTTACCTGATATTTGGTCTCTGAGTTCGCCAACCTGTTTGCAAACTGGGAAAAAATATTTTGTCTGGCAGTTTTGTTTTGGTATCGGAGGCTCTAGTTGCAACACTTTCTGAATGAGTAATTCACGTCTTTCTCACTGCAGATGCAGTGGGCACCGAGCCCGGTGCTGCTTTTTGTGGCTTTCGAATCACGATTGCATGTTTTAAGAAACCATCTCAGCTTGGAGGTCTCATCTACAATCTCGAAATGAATATGCAGCACATGCTCTGGCCATTCATAGGAATTTCAGGGTCACATCTGTCCTGTTGGCATTGAACACATCCCTCTGCCTGTCCTTACGTTTGTGCAGGTTGCTAAGTGGTCACGGTGATGTGACGATACATGGTCCACACAGAGTCTCTGTCAGGGAAACATTTTTGGTTTTGAAGCAAGATAAACTGTCCAATCACGTTATCATCTACTTCTCCCCAGGAAATCTGTTGGTTTTTTTTTTAATTAATTTCAGGCTGCTCGTATATTTTTGTCGAAGATAAGAATGACAGCTTGATCAATAAAGTAGACAATGTCAAGATACAGTTCTGTAGTAAAAGTGATATGAAAATTATGAGTTTAAGAAGAAAAATGAATTGCAAAATTTCCAGCTGTTAACAGGAAGAGCTTGCTTGGTTTTTTGTTTTGTTTTGTTTTGTTTGTGTGTGTGTGTGTGTTTTTTTTAATAGCTCTTTGGGGGTTTAGTTCACAGACATACAATTCCACTTTTAATTTTTAATTTTCCTTTCTGTAAACACTTGTGTTTATTTTTGTTTCAGAAGAGTCCTGATGGACCATATACATGGCTCTCTGTGGTGGGGCAGTTCCCTTTTCTCCAGAGCAGCAAATCATACCAAAATTGCTAGCGACCATTATGCTAAGTTTTTCTTGTAGAAAAGTATAGGGAATCAAATTGTGGTTTTAAATGTAAAATCACCATTTTTTCCCAAGTCCGATTGTCATCTGCCCTAAAAATGGAAATTATTATAAAGATTAAATGCAAATTGAGCTTTTCTTCCAATTTCTAGACTCTCACTATCATGAAGCTTAGCCTTGGTTTTTACTCATATTTTTTCTCCTCAGTTTTGCTGGCTTTGCTCATCTATGGGGTGCTTCTTTTCAGTATCTGCTAGGTTTATTTGCTTTATTTTTTATTGCTTCTAGGTTTATTAAGCATATTTTAATTTTGGACCATTTTGTTAGGAATGAAAAAAATTATAAGGAACATAGTTGGATTTTTAAATTTTTTAAATTTAAATTCAATTAATTAACATATAATATATTACTGGTTTCAGGGGTACAGGTCTGTGATTATCAGTCTTACATAATACCCAGTGCTTATTACAACACATACCCTCTCCAGTGTCCATCACTCAGTTATCCCATCCCTCCACCCCCATCCCTTCTAGCAACCCTCAGTTTGTTAAGGAACATAGTTTTTATAACAGATGGAAGCACATTTCTAGCTATGCTAAAGCTCAGGCTTATATTTTACCTACTATTTATTTTTCTCCTCAGTTTCACTGACTTCACTTTCTTTTCTCTTAGGTGCTCATTTTCGGTTCTTCTAGATTTATGAATGTATATTTTAATAACTTTTGACCATATCGGTAGGAATGAAGTAGCAAATTAATAAGGAACATAGTTTTTATAAAAGAAGATACAAATTTTCTTCCCCATTATTTAGGCCTTAAAAATATTTTGAACAGCTAAATGTATTCAGAAGTCAATATGAGCGACCCAGAAGGACATTCAGTGAAAAGTGAGCCTCCTTGTTGCCATTTTCTACCCATTTACATTGATAGTTTGTTACCATGTCACCAGGATGTGCAAGATAGATTTGTATCTTCCTCAAATTTGGTCATACTCAGTTTGTTAGACTTAGTTCCTTTTAAATGATTGTCCCTACTTGTTTTGTTTCAGCATTTTTTTTTTAAGATTTTTATTTATTTATTTGACAGAGAGAGATTACAAGTAGGCAGAGAGAGAGGAGGAAGCAGGCTCCCTGCTGAGCAGAGAGCCCGATGCGGGCCTCGATCCCAGGACCCTGAGATCATGACCTGAGCCGAAGGCAGAGGCTTTAAACCACTGAGCCACCCAGGCGCCCTGTTTCAGCATTTTTTTTAAAAGATTTTATTTATTTTTTTGACACAGAGATCACAAGTAGGCAGAGAGGCAGGCAGAGAGAGAAGGGGAAGCAGGCTCTCTACCGAGCAGAGAGCCCGATGCGGGACTCGATCCCATGACCCTGAGATCATGACTTGAGCCAAAGGCAGAGGCTTAACCCACTGAGCCACCCAGGCGCCCTTTGTTTTAGCATTTTAATGGTAATAAAATGCTGCCTTCTATTTTCCTTTGTTTTCAATAACAGGTCATTAGATACTGCATTTTTGTTCCCCTATATATAATGTGCTTTTTTTCTTCTTGATGTGGTTTTCTTTGCATTTATACTGTATCAGGTTTACTCAGTTTTTTGAATCATAAATTTATGCCTTTCATAAATTTGGGGCTATTTTGGTCATTTCTTTAAATATTTTTTCTGCTCTTTTCTCTCTTCTCTTTGGGACTCCGATGATACATATGTTAGAACATTTGATGTTCCATATTGTCAATCAGAGAGTGTTCTTTTTTTTTAATTCTTGTTTCTTTACATTAGATCAGTTCTTTTTGATCTATCTTCCAAGTTTACTGACTCTCCAACATGCTGGAAAGCTCATTCAGTGAACTCTTACTTTAGACATATTTTTTAGTTATAGAATTTCTGTTTAGTGCTTGTATTTTTATTGTTTTATTTTTTTAATTAAGATTTTATTTTTTAAGTAATCCCTACACCCAACATGGGGCTCAAATCCACAACCCCGAGATCAAGAGTTGCACGTTCTACTGACTTTAAGAATACTGTAATGATTACTGAATGATAATGTTGCTATCAAGATGCATGTGAGTATTATAGGATAGTACTGGTTCATATCTAATAGCATTTAAACCAAAGAACATTATTGTTAACTTTCTTCAGACCTTTAGGAATTGTTAAATTTATTTTGTTTTTATTCGGGAACACAGATGTGGTAAGCTTTGTACATAAAGAGATCTGTTTCTCTTAGTAAATCTGGAGAAAAGATACATTTCAGTGGAATGTTCATTGGTAAACAGAGAGTGACAAGGTGTTAAACTAAGGCAGAGCCATTCTAGGTGATTTCCATGGGCCCTGTTCATTTCAGACCTGGTGAATGTCAAGCCTTACTAAGAAAATTCTTTAGGCCAAGGAGATGGTTCTTAAAACTTTTCCCTCATCTAGGATAGTACTCTTTAAACATTTCACTCCACATACCCTCTAAATTAACTTTTTTTTTTTAAGATTTATTTATTTATTTATTTTGACAGAGAGAGAGAGATATCACAAGTAGGTGGAGAGGCAGGCAGAGAGAGAGGAGGAAGCAGACTCCCCGCTGAGCAGGGAGCCTGATGCGGGCCTCGATCTCAGGACCCTGAGATCATGACCTGAGCTGAAGGCAGAGGCTTTAATCCACTGAGCCACCCAGGCGCCCTAAATTAACTTTTAAAAACCATGGATTCCTTCTACAGTTAGGTGAGCATCTAAAATTGTTCATCATAAGTTTTCAGTACTTATAGACCATAATTTCTCATGTATTATATATGTTGAAAACTTAAAATAAAATTGTTATATCCCTGTTTTAAATATGTCCAATGGAATATAAATACTAAACGTGCCTTTTTACCTACCATAATACATTTTTTAAGTATATCAAAACGCTTCTCTTTTATCACTTGGAATTTTACATTATTCTTTTCCACTTTGAACGCCTGTTTCCATTACTTTTGGCTTAGGGAATCTCATTCTAATATAATACAGTTTTATGGTTTTTATTAATCTTGGTATCATATTTCCTTGCAATAAAAATCTTCAAGTAAATTAATATGATTCTTAAATTTCCATGTCCTTAGGGCCTAAGTATTAAATTTTCTTCTCAATTACTGTAATGACTATTAATTCACAAATATCAAAATAGTATCTGTTTTAAATAATGTAACAAATAAATGCAGGAAATGCAAAGTATAGTCGTTAATGCATAGACTGGAGTCGGAAAGTCTTGGGTTCAAATCTTAGCTCTAAGGTTTGAACACATATAGCTCCATCTGCCTTATCTGTCAAATTGGCATTAAGAATAATATTAACCTAACGTGAATGTTATGAAGGTTAAGTGAGTTAGTAGATGTAAAGTGCCTAGGATAATTTCTGGCACATAAGAAATACCATGTGTTTGCTTGATTATTCTACTATACTTATTAACAATGAAAAGTAAAATTCTGTTAGAAATGCATCTTGGGGTGGCTGGAGGCTCAGTTGGTTAAGCATCCAACTTTTGGTTTCAGCTCAGGTCATGATCTCAGCGTTGTGAGATCAAGCCCCATGTCGGTCTCTGTGCTCAGTGTGGACCACAGGCGCATGCACTCTCTCTCTCCCTCTTTCTCTCTCTCTCAAATAAATAAATAAATAGAATCTTAAAAAAAAAAAAAAGAAATGCCTCTTAATGAGATGAAGATATCTTTTAATTATTTTATAGTTAATTTTCTTATTAAATGATGAATATTGTGTATTGATGGCATGAATCTGGGTTCAGCATCACAGTTCTCTCAGGTTTTCATTTATATGCTTAGAATGAGAAATCTTTTTATGTAGGTGAGTAGATGACAATAAAAGGGGTCTTTTTAATAATAAAACTTCTCAATTCTTTGACTCCTTTTGGATTATATGCCAAAAATCACTTACTGATCTTTCATCAAATACCATTTTAAATGTTCTTTCGGTGAATAACGCCATTAGCTCCGGCTTCAATTTTGTTGAAAGTATTCAGTTGGAAACCACCTCCCTTGCAAAGTGGTGTTTCTTCAGTCTGCATAGTCACTTCTTTTGTAACACCAGTACCAACATTTTTAATTACATTTTTGTTGGGTGCCCTGAGAGGATTTACCGTGCAGACAGTGCATTACTATAAAGCAGGATGAGGGCATCAGGACTAGTGTGAGAGGGAAGGTGGACTCAGAGAACCACAGTGGTAATCTAGACTATACTCCTTCTGAAGCAAATCCATTGTGGGAAGTCTCTGTGTGCCTGGCACACGCACCCCAGCTCAAAGATCCTGGCTCTTGGGACCATCCCTTTGCTCTGGGCACTCGGAACCAGGAACACAGCATGGCCAATGTCTGTCGGCCTGAATTTTCTCTTCTGCACTTTGTTGGTGTGTGAGTGTGGGAGAGAGCAGGTCACCTGTGTGGTTCTTAAACTGCTCGACAGATCCACAGGAAGCCCCAGACCCCTTTTAGGGGGTCTCGGAGGTCTAGACTATTCTCATAATAACACAAAGACATTATTTGCCTTTTTTACTCTGTTGATAACGTACACGGGCAGTGCAGACAGTGGTGGGTAAGATCACTGGCCCCTTATCACAAATCCAGACAGTAGCACCAAATTGTGCTTGTGGTCTTTAAATATACTGCTGCACGCTTGGAGTTTTTAAAAAAAAATCCATTTTTGGGCGCCTGGGTGGCTCAGTGGGTTAAAGCCTCTGCTTTCGGCTCAGGTCATGATCTCAGGGTCCTGGGATCAAGGCCCGCATCGGGCTCCCTGCTCAGCGGGGAGCCTGCTTCCCCCTCTCTCTGTCTGCCTGCCTCTCTGCCTCCTTGTGATCTCTCTCCCTCTGTGAAATAAATAAATAAAATCTAAAAAAAAAAAAAATCCATTTTTACTTAAGAATGTCCTTGATGAAGGGGCACCTGGGTAGCTCAGTCATTAAGCATCTGCCTTCAGCTCAGGTCATGCTCCCAGGGTCCTGGGATTGAGCCCCGCATCTGGCTCCTTGCTTGGCGGGAAGCCTGCTTTTCCCTCTCCCACTCCCCCTGCTTGTATTCCCTCTTTCGATGTCTCTGTCTCTCTGTCAAATAAATAAATAAAATCTTAAAAAAAAAATCCTTGATGAAGCAGTAAAAACTACTTATGAATTAAGCCCCAGCAGTTGAGTATATCTCTTTTTCATCTATGCTCATGTGCTCTGTATTCACATGATGAAATTGGCAGTAGGCACAGAGCGATTCTATTGTGCACCAGAGAACAATGACTCGAGGAGAAGTACTTGTATGATTGCTGGACTGGCAAGCTGTACTAGCCAGTTTGTTTTTAATAAAACATCATGTTTAGTAGAAACATTTATTGAAAAACTATGGTTATTCAGACTTACGGTTTTAATAGGCATTTTTTCCAAATGAGCAATGAGCCGGGTATTACAAGGAAAACAACTGATGGTAATCATTACTAACGCTAAAATCCAAGGTTTCCAGCAGAAATTAGAATTTTGGAAAACGTTTAACTGTCATTGTGAGCTTGACAAAGTTTTTATAGCAGAAGACTTTTGATGAGATTGGCAGTGATATTAGCAAAAATAATTTTCAAAATATTATATAATGAAATTTGTAAACATTTTGAAAATTTGTATAATTCAGTTGCCTAGTATTTTCTAAATGACTAATGCATGATGTTACAAAATCATGCATGGGTGTAACAGAGTTCTTCAGAGACCTGAACAAATAGAATCTATATATGAGATATATATATATTATATATACGTATATATAATATATATACGTATATATAATACATATGTATGTGTATATGTAAAGAGAGAGATTAGTTTTAAGGAAGTGGCTCATGCAGTTGAGGGCTGATGAGTCTGAAATCCGCATTACAGTCTGATGAGCTGGAAATTCAGGCAGGGTTGATGTTTTAGTCCCTAGTTCAAAGGCTGGAAACTTAGGAGGAATTTTCATGTTGGAGTCCTGAAGCAGAATTCCCTTTTTGTCTGGAGACCTTAGTCTTTTTTTTTTTAAGGCCTCCATATTGTGGAGGATAATCTTTTCTCAATGTCTACTGATTTAAATGTTAACTACACCTACAAATACCTTCACAGCCACATATAGACTGATGTTTGACCAAATAAACTGGACGTTGTAGCCTAGCCTCATTGATACATAAAATTAACCGTCATAATGGGTAAAAAATTTATTCAAAGTTCAAGGTAGAATACTGGGTTCCATGTTACAAGTAAGCTTTAAGAAACTACCACTTGTTGAGTGATGTAGTATCAAAGGATATCCATAATTACCTTAAAAAGCTTTTAAAACACTTCTCCTTTTCCCAACTGCATCTCAGGGACAGATTTTCTTCCCATACTTTTACCCAAACAGCATACAACAATGGATGAATGTGGAAAGAAATGCAGGAATTTTTTTTTTCTTTTTTAAGATCTTATTTATTTGACAGAGAGCACAAGTAGGGGGAGCAGCAGATGGAGAGGGAGAAGCAGGCTCCCCGATGAGCAGGGAGCCTGACTTAGAACTCTATCCCAGGACCCTTGATCCTCACTTGAGCTGAAGGCAGAGACTTAACTGCCTCAGGCACCCAGGTGACCCAAAATACAGGAATTTAGTTTCTATTCTCTTACTAAGTCAGATATTTAAAGAGATTTGCAAAATTATTTTTAAAAATTATACTTTTCACTTTTTTGTTTTTGAAAATGTAGATTTCTAAGGATAAAATATGTTAATAGGAAATGGGCTTTTGTTATTTCCAGTGAATTAAAAATTATTTTTTTCTTTCCTTTTAGATCTAACACACACAAAATGCTTTGGCTTATTTAGTAATTTTTTTTTAAGATTTAATTTATTTATTTGACACACAGAGAGAACACAAGCAGAGGGAGAGGGAGCCCCATGCTGGACTAGATCCCAGGACCCTGGGATCAGGACCTGAGCTGAAGGCAGCCGCTTAACTGATTGAGCCACCCAGGCGTCCCTTGTTTAGTAATTTTTGAATGAAAGGAGTCTTTAGACAAGAAAATTGAGAGTTGTTATTCTAATAAAAAGAAGGTGATAGCTTGGGAAAATAGTAATTCTTTCTAAGATAGCATATGCTGGGAATTAAACTTTTTCTCCAGGTGTTGGTAACCTGTCTGAGCAACCTGAATTACCCAAGTGGTAATGAGGTTCTTTACGTGAAAGTCGCTCCCAAGCCCCTCAGTGGGTGTTGGCGGTGGTTCCATCTGATGTCTGAAAGGAGCAGGCTGGATAATGAGGGGTTCTCTTCCAGGTGGGATTTGTCAGAGGGGCAGTCCATGACCTGTTGGAGAGGAGTGACCTCCCATGGAAAGCCTTCCAGACACGTGCCGGCTGAAACGGGGCTGCTGTGTAAAGAGGCGCTGAGAGCGTGTTTGCCAGAGCGCGTGCAGCATTCCAGCAGCTCCGGGTCCCAAGTCCCTGACTATCTCCCTCCTCTGCTCCGACCATTCAGTCCTTCTCACTTCATTATGGCCGTGTTAAGCATACCGTGCCACATGCACTGTACAGCTTCCGTTCAACCAGGGACACCCATGGTTGCCTGACTTAGAACTCGATCCCAGAACCCTTCACTTTTGACAGGGGTTCACAGCGGGCTGATGTAGGCAGCAGCAGCGTTGGAGGCTGAGTGCACGTGCTTCCCTCGTAGAAACCCGTCTCACGTCCATCATCTGTATTCTTCCCTTCCACATGAGAATAGAAAACAAGTTCCTGTATCAGTGTTTTCCCTTCTTCACCTTGAAAAATATTCAACTTTTATACGCCCTTCTCTAAAAATAGTCTTCGAAGGGTTCCGGCGGGTGTTGCCAAGGACGCCCGAGGTGCAGGTGCAGCAGGTGATTCCTCGGACGTGCGGTTCCTGAGACGTCCCTGGAATAGGAGTGTGGCTCCAGCGAGGGCGAGCAGCCCGCAGGCTAATCGGCGGGCCGCCGAGCGCGGGATGGCTCACAAGGGAGCCGCTGTGTCCCTCAGGCCTCCGGGCGTTCGGCAGACCCCGTACAGGCGGCGCCGGCTGCCTTTGGAGTAGCTCGGACTGGAAGCCAGGGAGCGGCCTGGCAGCTTGATGAAAGAGCACTGTTCGGGAGACACAGAGCTAGTCTCCAAACGCTGTGTGTGTGAGGAGGGCTGGAGGGAGGCCCATCACAGCAGGCAGCAGGAGGGCGTGCAGCAGGGTGGCGGCCCACACCCCCTGCTCGGCGCTTCCGGGCGGGGTTGCCTCCCGGCGTTACCTGCGTTTCCGGTGTGCGACGTCGTGATGCGCACGTGCTTGCCTTACGCTCGGCTCACGCTCGGCTCGCCCTCGTCTCTTCTCTCGGCGGCCGGCCGGTGTGTCGGGGGACTTTGGCCTCAGGCCGGAGCCGGTCTCTCGGCCTGGCCTCATTTTCTTCCCTGTCAGGCCCGGGAGCCCCGGAGGCGGCCTTGCTCCAGCGCCCCGGGCTTTTCTGTGCACCTTCTCTCCGGTCTCATCCCGCCTCCTCCGCGCCGCGCAGTTTGCGGTGAAGACTTCAAGTACCCGGAGCGTTTTAAGACACGTGAACACATGGGCGTTGTAAACTTTGTGAACGCGTTTCGGAAGGCAGAAGTGTATCTGGAGAAGTGTTGTCCCGTTGAGATTGGCTCCCTTGCTGTCTGGCGCTTAATTTCTGCAAAGGAAACAGAGGCCGAGAAAGGTTAGCAAGGCTCAGGAAGTGTGGAGATGTTGTTTTGTGAGTTCTTTTCCAGTTTTCCTCTCTTTCTTATGAAAATCTGTGGCAGGTTTCGGTCCCAGTTTTTCTTTTGAATGTACTCGTATTTTTAAAAAGTGCAACATGGAAATGTATCGTTCTTTTTTATCTGTGTCTAATGGGGAAGTATTTTCTCCTCCTTTTGTTTCCTTTTGACTCTCTTGCCTATTTTCTTTCTTACGATGCCAGGCACCGCACTAACGCTCTTTTTAAAGGGATTCTAGATTGAAGTTTGGGCTCGTGTTGTGTGTGTTTTTAACACGGAAACTGTCTTGTCTTTAGAATGCACAAACCCAAGTTTTGCCAAGTTCCTATCATGTGCGTATCCTGGAGCTCCATTTGGAAATGTGCAATGTAGTCCCTGTCTTAAGTGGGTATTAGTGAGTAAAATACAATGGATTCCTTATCATGGGATATAGAGAACCCCATTGCAACTGTATGTAACCTTGGTTTTCAGATTTTCAGAGGGTCTCACTGATTAGGAACCACTCCTGGTGGCATGAGTGATCTCTGAAGTGGCTTCCAACCAAATTGTTTGTTCCCGTGATTTTCAGTGTTTTAATTATAACTAGATTTTCTCTGCCTTTCATATGCATTTATTTAGTAAACAGTGCATTAAGTTTTTGGTAGCTTTTTCACTTTAATTTCTCATTTTTTAGTTTTTTTTTTTTTAATTTTTTTTTTTTTTAAGATTTTATTTATTTATTTGACACAGAGAGAGAGATTACAAGTAGGCAGAGAGGCAGGCAGAGAGACAGGGAGAGGAGGAAGCAGGCTCCCTGCCGAGCAGAGAGCCCAATGCGGGCCTCGATCCCAGGACGCTGAGATCATGACCTGAGCCGAAAGCAGAGGCTTTAACCCACTGAGCCACCCAGGCGCCCATCATTTTTTAGTTTTTCATTCACTCATTTATTTTTTAAGTCCTTAATGTGTAGACACTGTGTTAGGTCATCACCTCATTATACAGTCATTATGCAGTCCTGTGCCTTTCCGTTTTAACCACGATCACGTTTTGTGATTGTGTACTTGTGTGATGTCTGTGTCAGGAGACTGAAAGCTACAGGATCTCAGGGTCTGTGTGTTTTCCTCTCTCCTGTATCCTACAGTGCTGGGCACACTGCCTGGCAGATAAAAGGATCTGGGACAATATTTGCTGAATTAAGACATTTTTGTTCTCCTCACAGGGCCCAATATCTTAACAGGAGTTAATTTCCTATCTGTTGTGAATAACTAACGTCCTGGAAGTTCAGTGCTTGACTTGGTTTTGTGTGCCATGGAGATAGAAACAAAAAAATACCACGTGATCCCCAGTCTCAACGAGCCTGTATTTAATGCAGTAGAGGAGGAGAGAGAACCCTATCTGAAACCTCTGTTTCTTTCTTTCTTTTTAAGATTTTATTTATTTGAGATGCAGGGGGAGCAGCAGAAGGAGAGACAGAAGCATGCTCCCCGCTGAGCTGTGCTCAATCCCAGGACTCTGGAATTATGCCTTTGCCAAAGGCAGACATTCAACTGACTGAGCCACCCAGGTGCCCCTGAAACCTCTGCTTTTAAGTGCTGTGGGAGGTTAAAAATAGGGAAAGGGAGTGGGCAGTAGACCAGGAAGATTTGTCAGTGGGGAAGACCTGGGAGACACCAGGACACTTCAAGTCCTGCTGAAGAAAAGGATTGGCAAGAAAGGTAGGGACAGGGGCACCTGGATGGCTCAGTGGGTTAAGCTTCTGCCTTCGGTTCAGGTCATGATCTCAGTGTCCTAGTATCCAGCCCCACGTCGGGCTCTCTGCTCAGCAGGGAGCCTGCTTCTCCCTCTCCCTCTGCCTGCCTCGCTGCCTACTTGTGACCTCTTTCTCTCTGTCAAATAAATAAATAAAATCTTTAAAAATAAATAAATAAAAGAAAGGTAGGGACAGCCACATAGTGCAGAGGCCTGCCCAAGGATTACATCAGAGTCTGCAGAGTTTCCTAGTTGGAGTGCTCTCTTCCATCATCTCTCTTAAAATCAGGGCTTGAATGAAGAAGGACTAGTGGCTTCTGACAATTTGTGTTGGGGAAGAGAAAAGGGAAGTGCTGGGAGTAATTTGAGTGCTTAGCTCTCTGAACCCTGGCCTCATATTGCACAGGATGCCTGGGGGCTGGAGAACAGAGGAGGGTGAGATGTTGTGTATGTGTGTGCTTGCGTGCATGCACACACGCATGCATGCACGCACATGTGCACATATCAGGCAAGATTCTGAAAGAAATTGCACACAGTAGGTAAGCAAGCCCTTTTCTTAAAGGAAATGCATAGTATGTGTCAGCTAAGCTACATTGATGCTTCAGGGAGGTTTTGAGAACCAAAATGGTAGAAGAGGTCCAAGGAGGGGGCATTACCATGCCTTCTGCAGGGGTTTGGATGGGCTGCTCCTACAGAGGGTCCTGATGGTTCTAAAACCAAGACCATCCCCAACATATTCCCAAGTTATCTCTCAATATCCAGAAAACAAAGAACGATGATTCTGTGGAGAGTTAATATTCTGCAGTTATTATTGGCCACCGGGTCTGTGTCCCCATAGGATCCAAGGCCTTCAGGCCAAACCACTTCTCTTCTTTAGGGTTTGAATACTGTTACCTTTTCCTGCTCTCACACTAATTCCCATGTTTTCCACATACAGAGTAATATATTTTTTCACTGGCTGTGTTTAATCCTCTCTACCATTCCTCTCTTTTGCCAGATGATTTTTGGGACACAAATGTACACCCATGAGTCAACATTAACAAAATGGTGCTGTAGAAAAAGAAATCTCAGCACAAAAACTAAAGTTTACCAGAAATACCCATGGAATGTCATTGACAGAATTCATAGCAAACTCCAGGGAATGGATTCTAGCTATACAGTATGAAATGAATTATTTTTATGGCTCTCTCTTCCCAGTGGTTTAAGATTCTTGGAGCCAGTGTTCCAGGTAAAAGCATCTGCTCCCAACTCTATTAAAAGTACTTCTAGAATCATGTCTTCACATCCCACATTTCAGTAAGGAAGCCAAAATGTAGCTAGAAGTAATTACTTCAGACTGCATCTTGTGCTCATGGTGCTACCTCATTAGCACTGTGACTCATTCATAAGCCAAGATCTACTTCTCATTACTTCAGAGCAGAAATCAAGTAAGTGTGCAGTAGTTGGGCATGGTTCTGAAATGCAGTTCCATTATGTTTTAGCATAAAGGAAATAGAAGTATAACTTTTGCTCTTGTCTCTGCCTTTAATCTTCCTGGCTGTTCAAGTTCTTGCCCTTTGGGAAATGTACACTTTTTTCCCCTTCTAAACCTTTCTCTTCCTGTAGGGCCCAGGTCAGAGTTCACCCTTTCCAGGAAGCTGTGTCTGTTGCCCACTGCATCTCTCTCTGAATGCTGGTGGTGGTGGTGTTTGGCCACGTCTCCTGACAGTGTGTGTTATAAAATTCCATTCTTCCCTTTGAGCTAACATCTCTAGTAGATTGATTTTATTTCTGGGAAATATAGAAAGAACTGTAGGAGTCAATGATGAGTTAAGAGATGAATTATAATAATACAGAACAAAAATTACAGTTTTCCTTTATATAGCTTTTTATAGCTTGTGTGGTACCCCCCCCTTCTGGGGGGGGAGGTGTCAGACATTTATTGGGAATTAGAAGCTTCAGTAAGGTAAGATGTAGAACATGTGATTCCCTGGGATCAGTCTCTATACACATCCTGACATTTGTCTAGAGCAGATATGACCTAGCAACCAGTGACCAGAAGAAGAATCTCTTGAGCTTGACCAGTGGACTGACTGTAGACTCTGAGGATTTGAGGAGACCTTGGTGGTAAAAGAGTTGACCCCTCCTGCAGCACCCTCTCCAGTTCAGTACTCTCACCTGTGTTTGGCCTCTACTCTGAAAACTCTGCTTATTACTTCCTGAGGCTGCCCATTCCTCTGGAGTGAGACTTGTCTGACCCTTCTTCCACTGGTACCCTGCAGATATTTGCAGGCAACATTTTCATCTTCCAAATAATTTCTTTCCCAGTATAAACACCTTACCATTCTTTAGCTTCTCGTCATATACCATAGTTTATTTCTTGTTATTGTGGTTGCTCTTTTTCAGATATGCCATAATTAATCAACATCTCTAAGAAAGCTCGATGCCCAGAATTGCATTCTACTCCAAGAGAAGAACTTGCACTTTGGTTTCTTATGGACTAGAGCTTTGTTCATGCGGTGGTAGGGGAGGAAAAATAATTTTTTCTTTATCCTTTGAGTTCTTGGCTGAGACCCCTAAAATAAAAGCCAGATAAACAAGAGAAAAACACACAGAAGTTTATTAATATGTATACCTCATGTATTTTGGGGAATATCTAGGAAAATATAAGTAACTCCAAACTTTGAAAGTTTAGATGAAAGGGTGTAGACATGTATTACAGTATTCGTTAGGTTTCTAGTTCAAAGGTGGAGAAATCGGGGGTTTTGAGTTCTAGTCACATCCAGAAGTGAGGTTTAAAAAGCTGATGGCCATCTCCATTTATTCTCATTTTTAAAACATTTGTCCCTCCCTTCTTCCCTGTGAAAGCAGTAGAACTTCATACTTACAGAAACTACAGTGACTCAGATCTAGAGGTGTGTGACTGGTCACATCTGTTTCCCGAACAAATTGATACATATATGAAAGATTGAGATGATAGTGCTTATGATACTAAAGGCTATGGTAAATTGTCAAGATAAAGAGGAAAATTGGTTTTTGTATTGCTTCATAGTGAATTAAAATACGTTATTCTCATCCAGATATGTTCAAGTATACCTACTCTGGAAGAAACACCATTGGAAAGTTAGAGGAACCATAGAAAATATCTGCTTTTAATCAAACGAAAAATTATGAAAAAATCTAAAAACATGGGAAAAGAATATACAGCTGGCCCATGTTTTAGTGAATTATATTTATTTTGGTCATGGAAAAGATAGCTTCCTATTTTCCCATTAGTCTGTAGTCAACCCCATCCACAAAATCTGTTTCTAGAATTTAAGTTGAAGGCATAGGTTAAAAAACAAAACAAAACTATTTTTTGGTCAAAAAGTAAATCAGTAAAGTGGCAAAGCTGCTTTTATTTATTTATTTTATTTTTTTAAAGATTTTTTTTTTTGACAGAGATCACGAGTAGGCAGAGAGGCAGACAGAGAGAGAGAGAGGAGGAAGCAGGTTCCCCGCTGAGCAGGGAGCCCGATGCGGGGCTTGATCCCAGGACCCTGAGATCATGACCTGAGCCAAAGGCAGAGGCTTTAACCCACTGAGCCACCCAGGTGCCCCAAAGCTGCTTTATTTTAATATGGGTGTTGTCAAGTTCTTTAAAATACTTTAAAATTAATCTTTAGATTATGTAGGGTTGTGAGTTTGATGGTGGCTCCCCAAAAGATATGTCCTCGTTCCATTCCTTGGAACCTGTGAATGTGACTTTATTTGGAAAGGGTCCTTGCAGATATAATGAAATTAAGGAATTAAGGATCTTGAGATGAAAGCATCCTGAATTACCTAGGTGGACTCCAAACCCAATGATGAGTGCCATTATAAAAGAGAGGGAAAGGTGATGTGATATTAGAGTGGGAGAGCTTAGACCACAAGCCAGGGAAGACAAAGAATGCTGACAGCCCCCAGAAGTTGGAAGAGGCAGGAAAGGATTCTCCCCAAGAGTCTCCAGAGGGAGTGTAGCCCTGCCAACACCTTGATTTCAGTCTTCTGGCCTCCAGAAATGTGAAAAAAATAGACTTCTGTGGTATGGAGCCAGCAAGTTTGTGGTAATTTGTTATAGCAGCCACAGGACACTAATACAGGTAAGATTCAACCAATTCACTGAGTAGCAATTATATGTTAGTTGTGCTGCGAGTCATTGAGGAAATCATTTCTGTCTGTAAGAACCTTACACAAGTATAGTGAGTCAGATGTGGGATGGACCTTTACAGTGTTGTGTGAAAAGATTTATTACAAAGTTACACAGACGTCTATGAATAAGGGGAATGTGGAAAGAATACCAGTGTTTTTCTGAAAAATGCGAAAGTTAGGTCAGCTGCAGGCAATGCTTGGCTTGTAAATGAAAGCATTTTTGTAAAATAAGCTATTTTTAATATTCCTATTAATAATATTGAAAGGATGTAATCAATAACCTAAGGCTTGAGTGTGATGAATTTTTAAGCTGGAGTATACTACTGCGAAGTGGACATTTCAGTCTGTTCTTTAAATACTAGGAGAAACAAAGTATAACATCCAGCATTCTATGAATCTGCCTGGGTTTTTCTAACACCTCTGTCAACCCAGGCTGTCAGATTTTTCTTTCATGAAAATATATCTCTAATTTTACAATGGAATCCACTGAATAGATACTTGTCATGCTGATATTTATCACTACTATATAAAAAATGACAGAGTATTTTTAAAGCTTTATTGAGGCATAATTTATATGCTATAAAATTTGCCAATTTTAAGTGTACAATATAATGCTTTTTAATAAATTTACAGAGTTGTGCAAACATTACTACAGTCTAGTTTTAGAACATTCCCACCATGCCAAAGACCCCTTGTGATTATTTGCAATCAATTCTTACCCCAGTCACAATCTCAGACAACTCATCTGCTTCTGTCTTCATCATCTTGCCCTTTCTAGACATTACATGTAAATCTGGTAATAAAATAAATATTCTTTTGTATCATATTTCTTTAACTTAGAATGTTTTTAAGGTTTATCCATGTTATAACATATATCATTATTTCACTTGGGTTTATTGCCAAATAGTATTTATAAATGTTTTCATTTTGTTTATAAATGTTTTATTTATCCATTCACCAATTAGTGGACATTTGGATGCTTTTATTCAGAGCCATTATGAATAATCCTGCTGTATACATTTGCCTCCAAATATTTGTGTGGACATATGTTTTTAGTTTTTGGAAGAGTGGGTAAATACCTAAGAGGGAAATTGCTGGGTTATATAGTAAGCTTCATGTTGTCATTTTTTAAAAAACTTTTCCAAACTGTGCCAGTACTTATTTCCCACCAGTAATGTATGAAGTTTCCAGTTATTCTGTACTTTGTGAATATTTCTTATTGTGTGTCTTTTTGATGATAGTCATCCTGGTGGATGCAAAGTGATATCTCATTTTGAGTAATGACTAATAATGTTGACTGTAGCCTTTGAAGCCATTTAGGTGGACTTTGGCTCTTCAGTCCTATATTTGGTCTTCCAAGACTCAATCATGTATTATTATTTTTTTTAATCAAGAAGTGCATAGAACATACAATAGGAAGAGCAAAAGGTTATAAGAAGAGTTGAGGACAAAAATGAAATGAAGATGGTGAGGGAAAGTTATGAAAATAAAGTAGATGCATGATTATGGGGGAAAGAGGAGAAGGAAAAGCTTATTAAAAAGAAAAACTGCATTGCTGGGAAAGTCAAATCAAATCATAATGGTATCAGTGAAGACAAAAAAAAGACATGAGTACATTAAGAACATTGGTTACAATTTGAACATTCTCTGTCCAGAGTAATGGCAGTGTATACTGAGGTCATTAATTTAGATCAAAATGTGCTCATGAACTGAGAGTACTTTTGAGTTATTATCCATTACACTTGTCTAGTCTCTGCAGAAAGAGCACATTTTTATCTACTCATAGCTTCTTTCTTTGATTTATTAGGGTCTTCCATTATGGCTTTTCCTTTAGTGATCAGCTACCTTCTGGATGCAGCATTAGGCCCTCTGTGGTCACTCGTGTCCATCTGAGCTTCATAGTGTTGACTTTCGATAATTCCAAATTTCTTGTCCTTTCTTCTCATTAACATACTTTTGTATGTGCAGCCTACTCACTTTTGTTCTTTCTCTGCCTCTGCCGCCTTCATCATAGACCTAAGTAGACCATTTTGAGGGAGCTGGGTTTTTTTGTTTTTTATTATTGTGTTCATGAGTTGTTAACATATAACTTTAACACATAGTCATAATATGAAACATTCTGAGATATTTCCCCTATGAATGCTAGTACCTGAATCATTGGGAATTAATTACTTCCTCAGTTTTGACGTCAGGTGATGGTCAGTTGAACAATCGTGGTGGTAAAGAATCCAAAACAGTTTTTTTTTAATATTTTTATTTTTTTACTTTTTAAATAATCTCTACACCCAATGTGGGGCTTGAACTCACAACCCCAAGATCAAGAGCCTCATGCTCCACTGACTGAGCCAGCTAGGCACCCCCAAAACAGTTTTTATGTTATACCAGTTATTTTAATCCTGGTCTCCAGGGTTAGCATAAAGAGTCTTCTAAATGTAGTAAAATAAAATGTATATTCAAATTTGAAAGACATTTTTTTAAAAAAGCTCAAAGAATAGGAAAGCACACATATTCTTCAGAGTTTAATTCTGTTTATCACCAAATTCCCATGTGTGTATATATGAGCCGTGAAGATCAAGTATTATGACCAGGCTTTTAAAAAATAGACCAGAGCTTACATATTTAAATGAGCATTATATACTTTGAAATGAATGATCTAGCTATAAACTTATTCCATCCATTTTACAATTCCTCAATCTTATTTTGGGATTTCCATCAGTGCCAGTTTATGAACCAAATTAAAAAAAAAACTGATCTCATTACTTTATTGTCACACTTCATATTATAAGATGCAAAAGCAATATGCCTTAGTAATTGAGATTTAAATAAATTGAGTTTCCTATCTTATATATTGCCTGTTGCTGGCCTTAGCCTGTTTTGAGATGCGAACACATTTCCTTCATCTTGTCTCATCAGAAAGCAGTATGTTTAAAACAAAGGATGTGCTGATTGCAGCACTCGTTTCTTCTGAACCCATTACTCTCGTCACTGGAATTTAGTACCAAGCTCTTTTACCACCTGTTACCAAAACAAACAAACAAACAAGAATTCTGTAAGAGGCTGTGAGATGAGTCCATTTGCATTGTGATGATAGTCACTCAGGCAAATTGTCTTATGGGAGGGATTAATTTCCAGAGATACCCATTAGGCTCAGAGACAGTGACAAAACAGGAAAAGTAGGACAAGTGAGAGGGCAGCCAAGAAGACAGGTCTCACCGGGCACTAACCCTGCTGGACCTCCATCGAGGATTTCTTGCCTCTGGTACTGTGAGCAAATGACTCTGCGTTGTTTAAACTACCCGGTCTCCGTGCACTATTTGTCATGGCAGCTCTAGCTAAGATGTAAGGGCATTCTTTTCTGTAACTACAGTGCAATGATCAAAAGCAGCAAGTTAATATTGAAACAATACTGTCTTTTGACCTACTAACCTAATTTGGTTTGTATCAACTGTCCTAATTATATGTTTTACAGTAAAAGAAATCCCTGATCATGTGTTGCTTTAGTGAGTGTCTTTCTTGAACGCCATGTCTCTTCTCTCATCTGGAACAGGTGATCAGTCTTTCCTTCTCTTGGTGATGTTGAGACTTTTTGTAAGTATAGGACCGCTTAGTCTGTAAAGTGTTCCTCAATTTGGGGTTGTTATTTTCTCATAATTAGGTTCAGATTATGTATTTTTGTCAGGAATACAACAGAAAGGATATTGTTTTCTCATTGTGTTATACCAAGAGACACATGGTGTCAGATTGTTCCATGACTGATCATGTTAACTTTCATCATTTAATTAAGGTGGTACCTATCAGGTTTCTCTACTGTTAAGCCACTTTCCCCTCTTTTGTAATTAATAGATTGTGGGGATATACTCTGAGACTGTAAATCTCTTTCCACCCACTGGTTTTAGAGTTCACTGATGTTATCTTGCTTGATTCACTTAACTACTATTATGGTTGCTAAATGGTGATTTCCTTACTCTGTCATTCCTCGTGTATGTATTTATTGGCTTTCTACTGTTGGGAAGAGCTTTCTTTTCTCCCCCGTTTATTTGTGTATTTATGTACACCAAAATAGACTCATATATATTAAAATATGCTGTGACTCATTTTAATTCTGGTCATACCACATAAACTCTCCAAATTTGGTGAAAATACATCGATTTATTTCATGTGACAGAGCTGTAAGACACAAAAAAGAAAACCTCAGTAAATTTATATGGAGATAAGACTGTCATAGCTGGACTGGATTCTGTGGATGATGAAAAGGAGGAATCGAAGACAGTTGTCTGACCTCGCTCTAGGTGGGATAAAAGAGAGAATGAGAAAAGGAGATTTAGAGAAGAAAGGGAAAGGTTAAATTGCAAAAATTCAGAAGGAGAGTGTCAGTGTGGGAAACTGATGCTCAGGGGTGATGTCTGGTGGAGATGTGCATTGGAGCACGTGTGCCAGAGTGGGCTCCTCCTGGGTCCGAGAATCCATTTAGGGTTGTCTTCCCACCTTCATCTTAAGTGCTGTCACATGGGTAGCTTGAAATCAGCCATGGAGGGAGTATTTCCACCACAAAAATCAGCAAATGATTAAGAAATCAATCTTTCCCTCCACTTTAGTTCGTCTCCCCCACAGAGCCAGTTTACCAACATTCCACTATTTGGGTGGCACTGGCATATATGTGCCAATTAAAATCCTGAAAGTGAATGAGATCATTAAGTGATTAGTGTTTAACATGAGAATAAAATATGATAATTAAAAATTCGGGGTGGTTAGAAGAAGAAAAGCTACAGAAGAACTTCAGAAAAGATTGAGAAATGTTTAAGAGGAACTAGCTAGAGGTAAAGGTTTTCCAAGAATCCAAGATAGCAGAGATTTCCAAGACAGGTTTGATGAGCAGTGCCATGTGTGGCCAAGATGTCCAGTACGATAAAGACTAAATATGCTTTAGGTTATTAGATTGTTTGATAACCTTAGTAGAAGTTTTAATTTAGTGACTTGAGCAGATGCCAGATTGAATTTAGTTGAAATTCAGCAGCTGTTGAATGTTGAATGGGTGGGAATGGATCTTTCAGGGCAGAGAAAAGTGAACATCCCAGGCTCACCTTATTTTAATAATCTTACTATAAAATATAGGCTACTATCTTAGACCATGATGAACGTGAGATACAAGAGTGGTTTGTGTACCTTATGTGGGTGTCCTAGCCTACTTTGCTTATAAAGGAGGGAACCCATTTTGAAAGTTTGAGTTTGTTTGATTTTAATTTTGGTATTGTGGTTCCCATTAATTTTGTCAGAATATATAGCATAACACTTAAAAACAATTTTCAGTAAAAAAATGTATTCATTTACTTAGCTTCTCCGTAATATTTCTTGCTAGATTGCATACTAGACCTCTTTATCTATTCTAGTTGACAGGTTTTCAATAGAAAATAATGTTTCTTAAAAGACTAATTTGTTCTTTTAAAATCAGTAATCAGGTTTGTGAATTTTTTTTAGAACCATAGGTATTATACGATGGGATTTTGTTTCTTTGATTTCTTTTTAAAAAGCTGATGTTTAGGCAGCAAAGCAAAAATGAATCTTTAAGCACAGATATTCTAATGTATTGCATTTACCATTAATTTATTGGATATATACCTTCATATAGCTTTCTCTTTTTATAGTAAATTTGGAAACAAGGGAGTATACTGTACCATTGCATATGAACAAAGAATCATGTGAAAAATTAGATAAAAGTTAAGAGAGCAGTTTCAAATTCTGGGTGGTAGACTGTTTTATACTATGCTTGGGAATTTGTTTTCCACACCTTTGTGCCAACGATAGATTGCTAGTTCATTTATTTTGCTGCTGCTGAATGATGATGCTTAGTTAGGAAAATCTTTTCTTAGAGGTGAACTGCATTTCATTTACAATGTCCATGAATGCATTTTACCTATAGAAGTAAAAATGCGTTTTGGAAAGATAGGATCTTATGATCCTATGCCAGTTACTCTTTTTAGAAAAAGTAGTTTCTTAGGTTGGCAATAGAACCTCTGTTGGAACAGATGTTTCTGTTTGTAACAGAAAGGGAAAAATTTTTTAGAGTTTTATTTAAATATAGCACGGCCTATCTGAACAACAAGGGACATGTTAGCATGTTTTCTTTGTAACTATTGAGTTGGAAAAATTCTGTGTTCACTAGAACCAGTCATTTGCAATAAGAGTGTTAAGAAATAATGACAGTATCCCACTGTGTGTGTGTGTGTGTGTGTGTGTGTGTGTGTGTGTGTCCGTGTCCCATGCCTCGTGCTAACTGTTCTTACTGTGTTTTCTCACTTAACCCTCACTACAACTGATAGCTCATAGGGTGAAAGTAGCAGATTCGATATTTAAATCCAGGTCTACCTGACTTTAGATCTCATAGCTTGGAAAGGGTAAAAAATAAGGTAAAAAAATCAAACAAAAGAAACATTTTCCTGTGGCCTTACTTGGTATTTCTTAACATTGGGAAATGAATCAGATGTGACTTTGTGCAAAGCAGTTTAATACTGATTTAGGATTGCAGAGAAAAAGAAGGCCATCTTTTGTTGTTACAATTGTCATCTTTGGATGTGATGTGTTTAAAGAGATAAACTATGTATATTTCCTCTGCTGTGAGAAGATCTGTCTGCAGTTATTTACTCTTCGTTTTACTCCAGCTGTTAGGGGTTCACAGACATTTGAGGTTCAAGTTTTCTTTTTTTAGCCTCCTTTTTCTCTAACTGGCCATTAAGAGCTGCTCTGGAAATCGCATGTTTTACCCAGGAAAAGAGTAAAAATGGAAAATTGAATGGGTGTTTCTTTTTTGACCTCTCTTTTCTACCAACTCTGTTTTTGTTTTCCCATTCAAAGTGATAGGAAAGAAATTATTTTCAGTTTATCTATAGGCTGCCCTGTTAGTGGAAACATCTCAACTGTTTAATAATTAGGAGAGGCTGCTTCCAAGTTTAACTTCTTTCAGATATGTTTTTATTTCCCTTCTTGTGTTGGAATTGCTGCTTTCTTTGAACTTTAGAACTGTCTAAAAGAGAAAATTGTACAGTTACATTTAGCAGTATTTTCAGAAACACCCTGGCAAGAGAGACTATGATTTAGTGTTTATTTATGTTACACACAATTGACTATTACATATATATATGTAAATTTTTAGCCATTGAGGTCTAATGGGGAGTTTGGATGAGTTATAATTTAGGTTCACATGTTTGAGGGTTTTCTTTAAATTACTTCTGTCTGGTTTAGAATGACAGTGTTTATCCCCATTTTACACATCTCCTCTCTTCTGCTTTTTGGGGTCTTATATTAAGTTTCTGGATGCTTTTTGGGAAGAGTGATGTAAATAAGTTTGACTTAGCTTCCTAATGGTCAAAGTTTCCATTGACTTCAGTTGTAAGCCCTCTGAACTTTGAAGCCCTCTGGGCAATTGAATCCCAAACCTGGAATAGAGGAAGCCAGAAGTTCTGGTAATTCAGATGCTGACAACAGTAACCAAATCCAGCCAATGGGATGTATAGTCCTTTTCTAAATAAGGTAACTGCAAATGCTGAATCTATGAGTTGTTGGTTTTGTTGTTGTTTTTTTAAGTATATATGCCAGTTACCTCTTATTGGATGTTAATCTGGGGTTCCATGTGAAAGGTCATGGTTAGGAATGCAGAGCGCCGCTGCCACACTGGGCCATCTTCACTGGTACTTATACAGCCACTCAGTCGAATTCCTTGTGAGAACGGCAGTAGTTCAAAAGCATGTGAGCTGCTAGCACTATAGAAATCCCAGCGATGCTCCCTTTTTTTCACATTGACATTCTTGTAACAGTGGCAGTGACCTCTGGAATGTTCTAGCAATGCCTTGGGGGGGCGCGGATATCCCCTATTAGTATCCAACTTGGCAGCTCTCCTCTTTTGACTCCATGACCTGCTTCTTTTTCACGGGGTACGACCAACACCATCATGGAGTCTTGGGTGTCCGCTGGGCCAGCTACATGAGTACCTATGAGTTTTTAATACCTGTTCATGGTTTGAGCTTAATGTCCTTGAATGATAAGGCAGGATGGCACAGGCAGCAAGACATGGGCTTTAGGACTAGATTAGCTTGACTTCTAAAAAACTTTCAAATGTATTTTAAATGCTTTGCAATTCACAGGAAGATGCAACTATAGTAAAGAGAGGTCCCCTTCATCCTTCACTAAGTTCCCTGGAAAGATTACTTTGTGTGTAACTCTGCTACAACATCAAATCCAGCAAACTGACATTGGTAGGATGTGGTGTAAGTTGTTTTCACCATACCTGTAGATTCATATAAGTACCATCACAATCAAGATAACCAAATTATTCTATCAACAAAGATGTCTGTTATGCTGCTTCTTTGTAGTTTATCTGCTCTTTACTCCACCAGCCCTAATCCCTGGCAACTATTAATCTGTTTTCCATCTCTGTAATTTTTTTCATTTTAGGAATGTTATATTAATGAAATCATACAGTGTGTAGCCATTTGAGATTGACTTTTTTTTCTTGAGCATAATGTCTTTGAAACCCATGTTAAGTTGTATGTATCAGTAGTTTATCCTTCTTTATTGCTGTGTAGTATTATACCCTATGGACTTACCATATGGCTGTGCCACAGTTTTTAACCTTCACCTATTGAGGGACATTTTAGGTTTTTTTGTTTCTTTGTTTTCAGTTTGAGGCTGTATCCGTAATGAAATAATAAAATAATAAAATAATTTTATTTTAAAAATTAATTGTAATAAAGCTATTCTGAACATTCATATACAGGTTTTATGTGGACATAAATTTTTATATCTCTGGTATAAGTGCCCATGAGTATAGTTACTGGATAATTTGGTAAGTGTTTATTTCGATTTTAAAGAAACTGCCAAACTATTTTCCAGACTGGCAGTATCACATTATATGCCCTCCAGCAAGATAGGAGAGATCCAGTTTCTCTGGATTCTTCTTATCCTTTGGTATTGTTCCTATTTTTAATTTTAGTTCTTCTTATAGATGCACAGTGTTATCTCATTGTGGTCTTATTTTCTTTTTCCTAATGGCTAGTGACATTGAACATCTTTTCATATGTTTATTGGCCAGATAGATAGATAGATATACACAGACATGCATTATATAATGTAATGTCACTTTGTTAATGTTCTTTGTTAATTTTCTAATTGTTTTGTTTTTTAACTGTTAAGTTTTGAGAGTTCTTGATATACTATAGGTACTAGTCCTTTGTCATATGACTATGCCAATTAAAAAAACCATTATTATGGAAAATTCCAAACATGTACTAAGTTAGATAAAACAGTATAATGAACCCTCACATAACTTCAACAATTATTAGTCCCTTCTCTACATTCAAGTTGTTGTGAAACTAATTTCCAGACGTCATATCATTTCATGTATACGTATTTCAGTAAGACTCTACAATATAAGGATTCTTTGAGGGCACCTGGGTGGCTTAGTCATTTGATCATGTGCCTTTGGCTCAGGTCATGGTCTCTGGGTCCTGGGATTGAACTTTGTGTCTTGTCGTGCTCCCTGCTCAGCAGGGAGTCTGCTTCTCCATCTCTGTCTGCCCCCCCTTGTGTACTCTCTTTCTCCCCCCGTCAAATATATCAATAAAATCTTTAAAAAATTAAAAACTATAAAGACTTAAACACAACCATAATAATACTGTCATATCTAAAAGAACACTAATTCTTAATATCATCAAATTGCTAATTAGTCATTACATTTCCCCTTTTTGATATTATTTTTCATTTGTTCTAGGCAGAATACAAGTAATGCCTATCTACACACTGCAGTGGTTGATATGCTTCTAAATTCTCTGATAATCTGTAGATTCTCCCTTCCAGTGCTGCTCTTTTTGTTTTTGTTATTTTGTATTCGAGATAAAATAGCCCCACAATAAAGCTATGGAAACAGATTTCATTTAGTAACTACTGATGGAAGGGAGACAGCTGAACTCCATTCCAGTTTGTACATGGTGACTGGGTGTTTTAAAGGGAGAGTGGGTGGTAGGGAGGGGGAATGGAGATCCAACTGAAACATTACAAAGAGGTCAGTGTAAATGCAAACAGGCTAGGCTCTCTGCTAGCTGACAGTTACTGGAGTGAGGATTTTCACCCCCTTACAGAGGATGGGAGACAGAGGCCCCATCTTCCTGATGATAATGTATCAAGGAATGGTTTTCAGATCCCTGAGAAAGACACTCCTGGGTTGTAGGATATACATAACACAGCTCCAAAGGACTGAGGAAGAATTCACAATTACAAGCCATTTTCATTATGTGTTCTAAGAAAGGGAGATCAGGAGCTTATCTTAAGATGTTGACTAGAACAAATACTCAATCCTTTGAGAACTCTGAACTTCTAGATGGGAACTCAAAAGGGGGTTGGGTCATTCCAGGAGCTGGCTGTTAGGCTGCTAGAAGCCATGTTATTTGGGTCAGGTCTCAGTGCAGGGTGGAATTCAGTGTGGTGCTGAGAATTTTTTGCGGTTCTCACTTTTGCCTTTTTTTGTTTGTTGTATTTTTTTTTCATCCTGCATTTTGCTGATTGCATCTCCATGATGTCAGTTGATACGTTCTTCTATCCACTGTATTTACTGTAAATCGATAGTTGGATTTAGAATTTTGATCCCATTTAGGTTTTTTATTTTGAGTAAGAATACTTCACAGATGGTAGAAAGTAAATATTCTGCTTGTTTTTCTTTTTGTGAAGTGAGTGGCTATATGCCTTGACCCATTATTTCAGTAGGGATTGAGAATTTGTGCTACTCTATCAGTCTCTCTTCATTTATTTGCTAGAATATCTGTCAAGAGAAACATTTCTCCATGAAATATTTAGTTGCCCTGAGGATATACAGTTTATATAGGCAATGCAGGACAAACATGTGATTCTTTCACTTTATTTGCCTGTTTCGTTGTTGATGTTCAGATGTCCATTTTGGCCAGTAGAAGCTCTCCTCAGGTTGGCCCTAAGGCCTTTTGTTGTGACTTCGGTTGTCTTCCTTATTATTCTGGATATTCAGTGTTCCTCTTATTCATTTTCTATACCAGACCTGGAAACAGCCATTTCACCAAGAGCTTTTGGTTCCTTTTATTGGGGAATGATTTTCAGGACCAAAATAAGGGCATTTGTGGTGCTCACTGCTACTGGATAATTCACTGTGTCACCAGGCCTTTTCAGTGGTGAGTCCTCTCAAAAGCAGTTATCTTTAAAATATGAAAATAGGTAATGAGTTCATTCTGATATTTTTAACTGAACTCAAGTGGTTCATCATTTGGGTGTATCAAATTGAACACAACTCAAGGAAGTGCTGAAAGCAAAGAACTTTTTATTATTGTTACAAGTAAGGAGACAGGGAAGTAGTTCTCAAAGTGATGCAGACTGGCTGGGTCTAGGGAGTAGATCCTTGGCTTTGGGCAGAAGAGAAATCAGACATGAGCCAAGAAGAAGTGGGAGCAGAGTTTATTGAAGACAGCAGATAGAGAAAGAACTTCTGGGAAAGGAAAGGAGAGAAGAGAGTTAGTCTCAACTTTGCTTGGGGTCTGAAGTTTTATTGAGGATTGTAGTCCAGTGCACATATCTTCTCAGGCATCCAGGAAAAAAGACAAGTTCCGGTGACCTTTATAAGTCACTTAATGCCCTGGAGCCAGAGGCTTTGGTGAGTCAGTGGTCTTGGAAAACATTCATGAGGACCTTGTGTGGTCACTCCTTAGGTGTTATCTATTGTGCTGAAAGACTCCAAAGAAATCATTAATTCCTTAACCTGTCTAAGGAGGACCTACAGTATTTGGTACTATAGGACGTGTGAGTTAGGGGTGTAGGTCCTGGCAAGAACAGAAACAAGAAAAGGAGCAAAAAGCAGTTTTTCATGAGGTGCTTTTCAGTTTCCCTGTCTTAAAAGCACGGTCTCCCTACAGGGTTAGTACAAGAAACTTACTTATTCAGTGTATTAGGGGGCAGGAACGGGGAGCTTGCATAAACACTTGCGTTCAGTGTCAGTATGTTAGCACGTACATCTGTGTTCAAAAAAAAATGGCAGAAGACCTTACCTATAGGAGGAGGATCTTCGTTTTATGAGCTAAAGGTATCTTTAGGACAACTCAGGAGGGCTCTTGCACAGGTACTCAGCTTGAGTCCTGCTCAGACGGGCTCCTTCAAGTCATGCTCAGGTGAAAACACTAGCAAGGAGCTCTCAAGTGGAACACCTAGCTGAGCAACTCTTTGGCTGGAACTGTTGGTCTTGCAAAACAACATTCTTCCCCTGCTTTTGTCCTTCCCCCTCTTCCTTTCTGCTGAGAGCTTCCAGTCCTCTTGTTTGAGGAACCCCCGTTGCATCCCAGCTAATACTTCCAGTTAAAATTTGGAACTACAAGCATTTTTACCTAATCTCCTTGATGGTACATCTCTCTCTTCCTGCCTACTGAAAATGCTGGTTCCTAATAACACCAGTATAATGATGTATTTGTTTTATCCTGCATTACTCATGTAGTAGTAGCAAAATAACAATACCAACATTACCAGAAACAATATGATTGCTAAAAGTAGTTTGTGAATTTTTTATAATTCTTTTTGTTTTTAAAGTATACAGTACCAGTTTATGTACAGTAAAATTACTGTGTTTTAAAGTTACTTGATATAATTCCTTTCTATGTAGTTTTGACTTGTTTGTTTTGTGTTGTGTTTGATTTTTAAGGATTGGTTTTTTTCTTTGGATTTAATTTGTTTTATAATTGTATAAACACTGCTTCTAAATCTGCAACATAAGGTGTACTCAGGTCTGTCCCAGTCCTCCCTACCCCGTTGCCTCCCTCCACCTACAGGGAACCCTTCTTTTCTCCTCTTCCTCCTTTTCCTTCTCATCTTCAGTTGGAGATATATATATACACACACACATACATATGTGTGTATATATATTTTTTCTTTTTTTTCTTAGAAAGAGAGTACATGGCATGGCGGGTGGTAGAGGGGAGAGGCAGAGGGAAAGGGAAAAGCAGACTCCCCTTTGAGCAGGGACCCTGACCTGGGCCTTGATCCCGGGACCCTGGGATCATGACCTGAGCCGAAGGCAGATGCTTAACCGACTGAGCCACCCAGATGCTACTGTAAATGTTCTTTTAAACATAATCTAAAATGATTAGATGGTGTTATTCCACTGTATGGATAATACAATTTAAATACAAAATAATAAAATTTATTTAACTATTCCCCTAATTTAGATAGTTAGGTTGTTTCCTAATGTGAACATAATTCTTCCTGTGGCATTTCTGATTTGAGTGTGATTACCAAAGTTTGGTGAAGTGTTTTAGGTTTTGTCGCATGATGCCAAGTTGCTATTCAGAAAAAAAAAAATAACATGGTGTTACACAAATTTTCACTCCCATGAGAAGTCTATGATTTTGTCTGTCTCGTGGAGCCCATGGCAACATTGTATCCTGTTATAGTTTTCAAAACTTTACTATCTGTAAATAATGAGACACTAATGTTCCTTACATAAATTCTTTAGAGTATCTCAGACTTGTTTTCAAAGATGAATATGTAGATCCCTCCTTGGTTTTAGATGCCACTTCTTGCTACTCTTGGCTTCTATCTTAGGTGAGATAACACCAGCCATGAGCATGGCTCACATGTGATAGAAGTTTCTTACTAACATTAAGTCTAAACTAAATGTTCTTGATAGGTGGGCAGCTCACCTCCACACTATGGCTCAGGAACCTGGGCTCCCTCCACCTTGTGGCTCCGTGTCTTCCAGCTGTGCTTGCCTTCATCAAGCAGGAAGAGGAAAATGCTTCCATGCTCAAATGCAGGAAGATTATATGGGCCAGGCTTGGAAGTGGTGCCTATTACTTCCGCTCATCTTCCTTTGGCTAGAACGCAGTCATAAGGTCATTTTTAACCACAAGTGAAGCAGAGAGGTTGCGTGTTCAAGAAAAAGAAGAAACAGGATCAGGGGCATAGCAAGCCAGGCACTGTTGCAGTGCATGCGTCTGTAGCAGCATGTCTGCCTGGTTTGATTTTGCTTTAGGGAGGAAAACTGGACAATTGTGAGTTGGAAGCATTAGTTTTGGTTGCTCAGAAGCAATCCTCGTTTGTCCCTGATTTTTGTATGTATAACCGGATGAGGAGGTTGTTTAATAGATGAGGTTCTGATTATTGCAGAAATATTAGTTTATTAAATTTGTAGAATAGTATAGTGATAGAAGTAGTTGTCTTTGGCAAATGAAGAAATTAAATCATGTGGTTGTGTAAAAATGGTTCATCCAAATGGATTAATTCACATACCTTATTTGGATTGCTTATGGTCCTGCCTATTTTATGGCACATTTTATGTATAGAAATAACTGTAGGATAAGTGTCTGTCAGTTAACAGGCTCATTGGTGCCGTGCAGATATGCTAAATGCAAAGAAACAAAAACAGCATCATAATGTGCAAAACAGCCATGCAGGAAAAGGGTTATTCATGCTGCAAATTTGATTTTACTTTTATTTGCAACAACCTTGATCCTGAAATCCATTAGATTGAACTAGCTAAGAAAGAAGGATATAGCAAAATTAGATGTCAGTTAACATATTTATGCTGCTTTATTGAAGGTAGACCTGAAAAGTGCTAAGGGTTTGGAATGGTAAATGAATTTTGGCAGATGGGTTTGTACCTGTATTTCCACAGAAGGACCAGAAGGGCCTCATGTCTTATTTTGGTCCTTAACCAAATCATGTTGTACGAGGACAAGATGTTTTTCTTTTTTGCACACTGTAGCGTACCAGCCAACTCTGTCAGGAGTTAAGGATTCCCCAGATGTCCACAGTGGTGAGGCCTCGCTTAAGGCATCCATCCAGCACAAAGGGACCTACTTCAGTTGGCCGCCTGGGAGTACCCACCTCCTACTGGTTTCTCATAAAGTGCTTGTTAGAGAAATTGTGATCAAGCATGGTTCTTAATCACCTGCCTAATAGAACTTCACTGGTTGCCATGTCCTCACATCTTGAAGAGAAGCTGTGCCTCATCTGTTACTCTTGGAGTTGGCCTGTCTTTGATTTGAAGGTACAGTGCAGATGGGACCCCTAGAGACCGCTCACTGACTGACCATGGCAGGGATCAGGTTTCCTACTTGGGCGAGGATGTGTCAAAATAGATTCTTCTGGAGTTTGTTTTCCTCTTGATGAACATCATCTGTTATTTTTGTCAGTCTAAAGTAGTCACTTAATATTCATAATGTGGTTCTTTTATTTGAGTAGGAGATCACTGAACAGTGGAAAAATCTGCTCTTAGTATGGTGTTTTTCGTAATAGGGCCCAGGAAATTGGAACTTAATTTTTAAAGAGAGTGGAAGAGTGGAATTGATTTTAAATAATCCTGTAGTTGGTAAACCTTATGTACCGGGGAGAGACAATTAAAAAAAGAGTGGCATAGAAGTTAGAAAAGCTTTCATAAATTTTTCAATTAAGTGTCACTGGCATACAAGAGGAAAAAGGAATATGTGCTATTTCCATGTGGCAGAGTATAAACAGACAAATGTATCGAAATTACAGGTCATGAGATTTTGGAACTTTAGTTTTGTTTGAATGTTTGGTTCTGTTTGTTTATAGCAAAGATTGATCATTTTAGGTACCATTCTGCCTATGATCACTCTATTTTGTAATCAAGACAGTCAGATTCCTTTTAATTACTGATTATTTTGTAATCAAGACAATCTGATTCCTTTGAATTTAGCATTTAAAATATTAACCTCTACTTTAATCAACCAGGCAACTATATAGTCTAATAAATAGTCATTACAGTTCAATTGATTGCATATATAGTGAACTCTGTACAATCTTAGTAGTTATTAAGCTCTTGTTTCTCCCTGCCCTCCTTTCCTTTTGTTACTTGAATAAAATGCCACTATAAAGAATACCTTACATTGGCTTATCCAAGTAGAGGAGAATTGTCTGAGAGTTGGAAAGTGGGGGTGAGAAAATTCTAGTTCTCAGGTTTGCAGAATTAACAAGTTCAACCAATTAGTAAATATCTTCCACCAGAGAAACACTTGTTTTTGATTTAACTCTTCTTTACAAGGAATAGCACATGATGGATAAGAGGGTATATGTGGTAGTGTGTGTGTGTGTGTGTGGGGGGGGGTGTCTGTCTGTATGCAGGTGTGTTTGTCCAGAGCAAGAAAAAGATTGCGCTTTTTTTGTTTGAATTTTTGCAAAACTTACAGTTTGGTTGATAGCAATTCTGTATCCTACCAACCTGCTAGATAGAGGATGACCAGCTCATTCTGGTTTTCCCAGAACTTTTAGCACTGAAAGTCCCATGTCCCAGCAAGCTCATTAGGGGTAGGCATGCTGGACTGGTTGGCCACTCTTGCTGACAATCTAGGATGTGGAAACTTGAGCCTGGAAGATTTCAGATTGGGCCCTGATACTGGCAGGGTTTGTAAAGGTAGTGTTGTTAAGACTTGTATGATTAAGAGTTTTTAAAATTTGGGATAATGAATTAAATTCCTACTGTATCAAACACCATGATGGGCTGGCAAGGGAAACTCAGCTGAGTTAATACAGAAACAAATATTGTTCATTAACACAGAGTTACTTTACACTTGGTTTGGTGACTGAAAATACAGCAACACTGTGGTAGTGTGTCAGTGAGAAAATAAAATTGGCTGCAAAGAAAATGGAAACAGTATATTTAGCAAGTTGCTGTGAAAGTCATTAGGGCAATGAAACTGTTTAATGGGTATTAGATCATAATGTGCAGGCTGCTGCTGGCCAGTAGGGAAATTTATTTGAAGTAGAAAAAGCTGGGAGTGTGTGGCGTGTCAAGTGCATAATGTTTGAATCAAGGGCACCTTTTGCTCTTTGGGGAGAATCAGAAAAGGCTGCCCTTCCTCAAGGCAGATGCAGCAAGCTCCAGGGCTCGTGGGTTGTCAACAGGACCATGGGCTGGGTTTCAGCCCCTCTGGGGCACTTCCAGTCCAGCCACTGTGGGCAGGCGCATCCTGCCCAACGCACTGGAGTACCTGGCTTCAGTATGCAACCAAATGAAGGGAAACCAGTGAATGAGAAGAATGTCGAAAGCTAAATTCTAGTTTCGTCTTCTAGGAAAATATTTAGTTCTCTTCCCCTTCTCTTTTCTTTTTTTTTTTAAGATTTTATTTATTTCACAGAGGGAGAGAGATCACAAGGAGGCAGAGAGGCAGGCAGAGAGAGAGGCGGGGAAGCAGGCTCCCCGCTGAGCAGGGAGCCCGACGCGGGCCTCGATCCCAGGACCCTGAGATCATGACCTGAGCCGAAAGCAGAGGATTTAACCCACTGAGCCACCCAGGCGCCCTCCCCTTCTCTTTTCAGGAAGAAGGGAGTGGATAGAACTTGAGGGAGAGGAGTCCTTTTTCTGTACTTAATCCTAGCTGAATTCACTGTTTTGTTTTGTTTGTTTTATTTTTTGCATGTGGCCATGAAAGACAGGCCATAGGGTTTTAGAATTTTCATTTAAGTGTGGTCACGGTCACTACTCCAATAATGGCTACTTTGGGTGCCTTATGTTCTGGGCACTGTGTTGAGCCACTTACATACCTTGTCTCACTGAAGTCCTTTCAGTGAATGGGTGAGGTAGAAATTAGGATGACTGCTTTGTAGCTGAGGCACCTGAGACCCCAAGGAGGTTATGAGAGTTGGCTAGTCTCTCAGTGAGTAACTGAATGAGGCGGGATTCTGTGTGACTCCTGTGGTTGCTTCACCACACCTGGGCTGCCCTTATGTCACGGGCTCCATCTTTTGAGAGTTTAGTATGAGAGACCTTCAGAGGTCCCTCTGACAACCCACTTAACAAGCTGATGTTGTAACATTATTTTCTGAATGTTTCCTTTGAAAAATGTAAATAAATATAATTAGATATGAGTATATATGTGAAAAAAGATGACTGGGACGGGAATTTCTAGTTCCTTTGGTAACTTTCCTACTTCAGTTTTTTATGTTATGTTTTAAAATGAGAGTCTGGTCTAGAAGTAAATTAGAAGACAGTTTTAAAAATGGTATAACCAAAAGAAGCTCGCATTTGAAAAAAAATATAGACTTAATTATTATGTATTCCTAACTTCCGCAGTACTAGTAGACATTTTACCCAAACATTAGAACCCATGACAATTATCTGAATAATGATCGTTTCTATTGCGGAGAACCACTGTGGTTCTTATTTCTACTCTGAAATCATAGTTATGGCGTTCTCCTTAGGAGCTTTCAACATGTGTGAACACTGGAATTTAAAAATGAATCCAAATTGCCTAGAGTTGAACCTTAAAGAGTTCACCTTTAAAAAAAAATATGTATATAGCATATTTGTCCTGACTGTAAAAAAGAGTTCCAAGTGAAATAAAATTTGAATCCCCCTAAAGTTAGATCCTGGTAGGAAATGTGAACTTTAAGGGCGTTTGCCAGGATTGTGCTGGAATGACCAGTCCCCCTTTCCAGCCCTTGCAGACGGTCAGCCCTCTGACCTTCACTAGAAAGGGGGTTAAGGGTTGGGCCCGAGAAATGGGCTGTTCTCTGGATGAGTTTGTCTGGACCAAGGAAAGATTTCTCTTCTCCTGCATTGGCATTGCTCACCTCCCTGTGAGTGGTGCTGTGTTTTCTTTTTTTTTTTTTCTTTTTTTTTTTTTAAAGATTTTATTTATTTATTTATTTCACAGAGGGAGAGAGATCACAAGGAGGCAGAGAGGCAGGCAGAGAGAGAGAGGGGGAAGCAGGCTCCCCGCTGAGCAGGGAGCCCGATGCGGGCCTCGATCCCAGGACCCTGAGATCATGACCTGAGCCGAAAGCAGAGGCATTAACCCACTGAGCCACCCAGGCGTCCGGTGCTGTGTTTTCTTAGGCCACCTGTCTTGACCACAGCATGACCTTGGCTGCAGGGAAGTGATCTATTTTAGGAGGAGCCATGGCCTCCAGGAAGCCCAGGCAGCCAAATGTCTTCCTTGGCCTCTGCGTGAACTCTGTGCACGAACCAGTGTGTATTACAGAGCTTCTGAACTTGCTGTCCATTCTTACAAGTTGCTTCCGGCCATGTGCATGAGGGCCCTCTATGGAAAGCTGGATTGGAGAAAGTGGCTTCCTAAAGGCTTAAGCAAGACTTCCTCCTCTGCGTGTCTCACGTCTAAGCTGTCACAGTGGTAGCAAGCCCCTGACCTAAGTTTCTCACCCTGCGACGAGCACAAAAGTGGGCTAGAGTGCCAGCTGGGCCCGCCTGGCCTGCGTTTTGCATGGATGCCACGAGTGGAGGAGAGACCGAGAGAGGAGCACATGGTGACCACCCCCATCCCCACCGGCATGGGGCCCAGTCTCTGTCCTGGGTGTCGCTGAAAGGTTTGAGACACCTAGGGAGGAGGTCAGAGATGGGACCCTGGGGAGACATAGTCCTGTTCCAGGTCCCCAAAGCGCCCTAGTGACAAGGTTGATACCAGGCGAGGCCTGGGGAAGACTGAGGGGAGAGGGAGCTAGCTGCCTGGGTGAGACCCCTTGCCTGTGTGTGGCTGAGCAAAGGGGAGACGGAAACAGCAGCCATTATATTTAGGGGTAGGCTACTGCTGTTCAGGCTGGCATGGTTTCAGAGTTCCAGTTTCACACTTCCTTATTCAGATTTCACACCCTTGACTCGGCCACGCAGAGGAGGGGCTGCCCGCACTGTGTTTGTCGGGAGCCCTCGCTGTCCTGAGCAGCCATGCTCCCTCTAGGCCCTCCGTGGCTGCCTGCGCCCCTCGCCTCTCCCCCGGCCCCTCCTGCCTGCTCTGCTCCTCCATCTTCTCTGACCCCGCCAGGCCCAGGTCAGGTCTCCCGTGTTTCCCACAGCTGCTTCTCCTTTTCCAGCTCATGCTGACTTCTTCCTTCCCTGAACTCTTTTCGTCCTTCCTCCTGCGCACGCCTCCTTGGGGCAGTGCAGCAAGAACAGAAGGGCCATGGGGGGCCGCGCTGGGATGACAGGCTCGGGCCCCCGAATGCACACGCACAGTTCCCAGCTCTGTTCACTACTGGCTTCGTGGTCCCAGGCAAGTTCATTCACTCCGTTAGGCTTCTGTTTTCCCTCCTGTAAAACGAAGGTAGAAATAACACCTGCTTCATACTTTTGTTGTTGGTGTGTGTGTTTAAAGAGCTGACATACGTGCTTAGAAGAGGTTCTGGCCCATGGCCAGCACTCAGTGAATGTTAGCTGCTATTTAAACGTTAAATATATGCTTTTATTTCTTTCATATATTGTTTATAGGACCTAACTCAGTGCCCAGTATTTTGCCAGTTGACTATTGATGTTGGGACAGCTTGTCATATTTCATAGCAGTGAAGTTGTAGCAGCCTTTCTGTTAATTTCCTAAATTGATCAGGTGTACATGGTATCCGGAGTCATCATCCTTGTATTTATTTTTTATTTTTTTATAGTTGATTTTTAAAATTTAAATTCAGTTAATTAACATATAGTATATAATTGGTTTCAGAGGTAGAATTCAGTGATTCATCAGTTGCATATAACACCCAGTGCTCATTACATCACGTGCCCTTTTTTTTCTTGAGATTTTATGTATTTATTTGAGAGAAAGAGATAGCGAGTGAGAGAGAGAGCATGAGAGATGGGGAGAGGGAGAAGCAGGCTCCCCACTGAGCAGGGAGCCCAACATGGGGCTCAGTCCCAGGACCCTGGGATCATGACCTGAGCCGAAGGCAGATGCTAACCGACTGAGCCACCCAGGTGCCCCACATCACATGTCCTTCTTAATGCCTGTCACCCAGTTACCCTATCACCCCACCTACTCCAGCAGCCCTCAGTTTGTTTCCTGTGATTAGGAGTCTCTTATGGTTTATTGCCCTCTCAGATTTCATCTTGTTTTATTTTTTCCTCTCTCCCCGTATGATCCTCTGTTTTGTTTCTTAAATTCCACATATCAGAGAGATCATATGATAATTTTTTTTCTCTGATGGATTTATTTTGCTTAGCATATTACCCTTTGGTTTCATCTACATCATTGCAAATGGCAGGATTTCATTGTTTTGGTAGGTGAGTAGTATTCCATTATATACATACACACACACACCACATCTTCTTTATCCATGTATCTTTCAATGGACATCTGGGCTCCTTCCATAGTGTGGCTGTTGTGGACATTGTTGCTATGAACTTTGGGATGCATGTGCCCTTTCAGATCACTACATCTGTATCTTTGGAGTAAATACCTAGTAGTCCAATTGCTGGGCCGTAGGGTAGCTCTGTTTTCACCTTTTTGAGGATCCTCCATACTGTTTTCCAGAGCGGCTGCACCAGCTTGCATCCCCACCAACAGTGTAGGAGGGTTCCTTTTTCTCCACATCCTCGCCATCATCTGTCGTTTCCTGACTTGTTAATTTTAGTCATTCCCTGATTGATGTGAGGTGGTATCTCATTGTGGTTTTGATTTCTATTTCCCTGATGCTGAGTGATATTGAGCATTTTTTTTCATGGAGCATTAAACACGTGTTAATGCCATGTTTGTACTTGAGAGTAGTGTTTGAAATTCAGGCAAAGGGAAGTTGAAAACAGATTTAGTTGGCAATGACAGAGAGGTAGCAGAGCATCCGGTGATTAAGAGTACAAGCTAGATTGACATTCTGTCTCCTATTGGACCTCGGAGCAAGTTTCTTGACCCGTAATACTGTGGTTTCCCCATTTGTAAAATGAAGATTTTAATAGTGCACATATTGTAAGAAGGTGCTAAGGATTTATACGTAGAAACTGCCTGGGGGTACTGTAGGCATTTACTCCACGTCATCTGTTACTTTGTTGTTGTCATTGTTAACAGAACGTGTTTCCGCAGTTTACCTGGACAGTCCCAATACCAAATACTCTTTTTCACTAGCTGAATTATATTTGAATTTGTCAATCTGTATATTCCAATAAGAGGTTCAGAAAATATGATTATAGGATCACTGGCTATTTTTAATCTTATTAGCACAGAAGTTTATTTGGGTACCGTGTCTTGCAAGTAGTAGTGATTTCGTTTGCATGGGTTCTCAGAGTCTCTGGTGTGTAGGAAGTTTGGACTGATAGAAATAAGGGGAAATCTGCAGCAAATGCTGTTTGACAGTGTGGTTGGAGAGGAGATCATGTGATGCAACTGAAAGGCATGGAATCAGCCATAAAACGTCTGAATTCTGGTTCAGAAGGCGCTGCTCACTAGGTCTAGATCAATAACATGGGGATGGTGCTCTCTCCTCTGCCAAGGGCATGTGGATCTTTTAAGAATTAAATATAGGACTGGACTGAAAAGCCCTTTGACATAGAAAAGGCCACACAAGTACATAATATGTATATTCTTGTAATGGATTTCCATTTTGGCTATTTAATATTCTGGGTAGAAAGTCTTGAATGACACCAAATTAATGACCCATTAACACAAAATTGAAATGCATGAAGAAAAGACTTAATACGAAATCAGATTGCTAAATAAATGTAACAGCACATGCCTTTCTCACTCCTACCATCTGGTCTCTCTACCTGTTTGGGCCAGAGCCTCTTCTATTTCTGAATCTGGTATCTCAGAAACTTCAGAATCGCTGCTGCCTGCCATTTTCCCATTGGGGCTGCTGGGCCCTTTGCTCTTTGTCATGGACCTCACAGTAGTCACAGTAGCAACATCATAGAGTGTCACTTTGTGTTGGAAATTGCATTGGATCGTGACTGCCTGAAGCCCTTCACCGACTGTTCATTGCTGTCCAAATCAAGTCCAAACTCCACAGAGGGACATGAGGGTCACTGAGGCCCCTGCCTGCCTCTCCTGCCTCCCTGTCACCACTGCCAGGATTAGATCCCGCAGCTAGAATGAACTTTTATTTTCTTCATCTTGCTTGCCCTCTCTCAATTCTAGGCCTCTGTATATGTGTCTTACTCCTCTCCTCACCAAATTCACTTCTCCTCTTCCTCAGGTGTCAGCTTCATTGTCACTCTCAGGGCATGCTTAGCTGTCTCACTCTCTGTTCCTGCTTGCCGCTTCTCTCTGTGGGGCTAGCTGGCTGATGGGTTCACAGTACAATGACACCCTCTCAGCCATGCACACACACTCTCCCTTTGGCCGTCTGTTCTCACTTAGGATTTCTGAGTCAACCCATGGTACATGGAACTTGCATTTCAACCTTCAGCAACCACTATACACCTTAAGCCTTAAAAGGATACTTCATAAAAGACTCTTTAAGAATCGTGCACTGCCTCAGTTCATTCATTTGTAGGAAAAACCTATACTAAAGGTTTTATTGTAGATCTGTACAAATGGAGGAAGATACTGAAGATGAACTTTACCATTTAATTCAGTAGAAATCACTGTGTTTCTACACATGCAGAAATGCATGTAAAAAATAATCTATGTTGAAAGTGTGCTAAATAAACCAGCTCTGTTTTACTTATATGCTACATAGAGTAGTGAATGCTTTGGATTTGGATTCGTATCTCACTTGTGCCACTTGCCAGCTGCAAGATCCTGAGTAAATTCTTCATTCAGCCTCACTCACAAGATGGGGACGAGCATGGCTCGCAATGTGGAATTGTATGAAATAAAAAAAGGTGCATAGCGAGTGATGCCCATGAAGTACATTAAGTACCCCCTCTTATGAATGAATTGAAACTTTTCTGGAACTATTAATGGCAGAAAAAGGATGATATCACCAGAATTGATTTTTTGCTGTTACATGTAGAAGGAATAAAAATTGGGGCCTCTGACTAAATTCATTTTAGAAGGAATATAAATTAGACCGTGGATTTAATGAATAGAACCTGAACTCACTGACCTTTGATATCAAAGGATCCCGATCTTCTGCAAATCAGTTAACTTTTCTGGACTTTCAACTGTTTGTTAGTTTGTTTGTTTGTTCATTTGTTTTAACTCACCTGTAAAACTGCCTGAGCTATTCTGACCACTTCCAATTCTAACTCTGATTTTTCACAATGATTAGAGAACTGAAATTATATTCCTCTCTGCTTCCTTTGTCTTTATTTCCACATATTTTTTTGTACCTAACACACTGAGCTAAGTTTGAAGTTTCTGGAAGAAAAATTTACCATAGCCACAGAATGGGGTATTGAAGGTAAGTTGGGGTTTTTGAATAGATAAAACTGAGAAATGCATTATTGTCTTAGAATTGTTAGCTCCTTTGCTTCAGACCCTGCATTTGAATATCAAAGGAGACATCAAAGGTTGTCTCACTCCTCTTCATAAAGCCTTTGGTTATTAAGATTTAGATGAGGCACTTTATGAGTTCAAGGAGAGTGCATTTCAGAAGAACCCAAAGACACTTAAATTTCTTTTTGTTGTTTTGTTAAGCTTATAATCTTTTCTAATGTGAGCTCTGTCTTTGTTACTTTGGTCAACTGGGGGGAAAAAAACAAAACAACAACAAAAAAAACCCTACCTTTTTTTTTCCCTATCTTTCAAACAGAAGCAGATTCCTAAATTTCTATCCTAAAAAGCCCTGAATTTAATTTTTAAAAAAATTTGGGGGGGCACCTGGGTGGTTCAGTGGGTTGAGCCTCTGCCTTCGGCTCAGGTCATGATCTTGGGGTCCTGGGATCAAGCCCCGCATCGGGCTCTCTGCTCAGCGGAGAGCCTCCTTCCCTCTCTCTCTGTCTGCCTCTCTGCCTACTTGTGATCTGTCAAATAAATAAATAAAATCTAAAAAAAAAAATTTGGTCATGGTATATGACTATTAATATCCTTTATTACTTTGAAAGAACAGGAGAAATTAGTATGACTGGTGTTCTAGAAGGAATTTTGTATATAGCTAATAGGAAAGGTAAAATTTTCCTTCTGCCCTTTAGTGTCTTTGGCTAGACTAAGAATTAAATTGACAAGGATGGATCAACAGGAGGAAAACAAATTTAATTTCATACATACAGGAAGTCCCATAAAAATATGAGACATAAAGGCAAGTCAGAGTTCTATGCCTTCCTGAGCTAAGGAATTGGGTAGAGGTCTGGGGCTTCCAAGCAGGAGGGTAATTTGCAGGACAGTAGGAAGAGCAGATGTTTGGTAATTACAGATTTGCTCTGTCCTACAGATAAGTCAGTCATTCAGATAAAAGTTATCTCTAGTATAGCTTTCTCTATGAGGCAGTCCCCTTCTCTAAATTCTTTTAGGTAGTGAAGGGAGAGATAAAAGTTTTTCTTGACTCTGCTGGGTCTTGATTGGTTTCAGCTTAAAATAATCCACATGCCAAAGTGGTAGATTTTAGGGTCGTGTATTCTGCGTCCCTTCAAGCTTTTTATAATTTATTGGTATAATGTTAAAAAGTAGCAACTCTTTGTATCTGAGATGTTTGCCACAGAAGCTGGTGTTAAGGCAAAAATTAACAGGTGTTTATAGATCCTGAGAAGGCCTGGAAGGTAATGTAACATCTTCATTTAAACCAGCAGGATTTAAGGTTAAGATAGTACCATGTCATGGTTTTCCTCCTCCAGCTTGCTGTCTACCTCCCAAGCTGAGCATTCTTCTTTTGTACCCTGGTCTAGCACTGGAGGATAAGGAACACACAGAAAAAAAGGGGTAAGGGGAGGGTTGAGTGGAGGCAGAAAAATATTTTAAAAACTCTATTTGGGTCTGTAAGCATTTATTGATCATTGTGTTATATATATCAGTTATCCACTGACACAGTAATTCTGTGTTAACAAAGCCAGTGGCTTAAAATAATGAGGATTTATTTAACACTCAGGATTATGGTGGGTGATTCAGGGTGGCTGGTTGTCCTTGTCTAAGCTGGGACCTTATATGGGATTTGATGACTGAGAAGCTATGGAGGTGAACTTCAGGAAGTCATGTTTAGCTCTGAATATTTGAACATAATCAACAGAGCAAGTAAATGTTAATAGAAAATATGGTGTCAGAAAAAATAGTACTGGATGTGGGGGACCACAGGTTAGGGAATCTACTTTGGATAATCTTGATCTGTTGTTTGCCTAAAATCAGAAATTGTTAAAAATGCAGAGTTTGATAATACCAACACCCCAAGCTAATGTTAAAATGTTATTTTCTTGTGCAACTGTGCGAAGTATGAAGGGTCTACTCTAGTGTGGGGGGGATCGATCAACTAACATTTGCTTCCTCCTAATCCCTTAGCATTTCTTTTTAAAATTTTCAGGTTTCTCTCCGTTTTTCTTCACTTGTCATTTATGATGTCATCCGTTGGTGAGAACTTCCAAGGATCACAGTATTTTAGACCTGAAACCATTGAGTCTAATTCTCATTGATAAAAGAAGAAAACAAAACTCCTTATAGACTTGTTACAAGCCATAAAACCAATTACTTGGAAGCATGGGAATAGAACGCTTGGTTCCTAGTCTAGTGCATTCTTCACTGCTTTGGTTTGGTTGTTGGAATGTTCTCTGGTTTCACAGGGAAAACGGTGGAGACTTTGCCTGAAATTGAAAATTATCAATGATGGCATTTGCATAGTACCTTCTTTAAAAGCACTTACAGATACTTTAGCTTGTGATTGAAATGAATCTGAGAAATTCAATGTGGGATTGAAATGAAACTGAGAGAATCTGATAGAATAGCTGTGAATATTCTAGTTTTTTGGTCTCTTTCTCTGTAAAAAAAGGAATTGTTTTTCCTCATAGAATTGTTCTAAGTGCTAAATAACTACAATTTAATCACTTAGATTTGTGTCTGGCCCATATTAATTTTTTGGAATTTTTATTCTGTTAATAATAATAATGTTTCTGTTGTTCAGTTCTACCTTACAAACCATACATATATCATGGACTAATGGGGAAAATTCCACTATCTAATTTTATTGTGAGTTGGGGAGGAGGAAGGAACACAGAGAATTCAGCCCTTGGAGTTCTTCCTGTATGAGCTTAGGAATCTCAGCCTTTAACCTAGTGTTTACCAAAAAAGGAACCATATCCTTTTGGCTTATTTTCTCTTTTAATATTGGTCAACAACTAGAAATAGAAATCTTTTTTTTTTTAATTTTTATTTATTTATTTGACACAGAGAGAGGGATTACAAGTAGGCAGAGAGGCAGGCAGAGAGAAGAGAGAGGAGGAAGCAGGCTCCCCGCTGAGCAGAGAGCCCGACGTGGGCCTCGATCCCAGGACCCTGGGATCATGACCTGAGCCGAAGGCAGAGGCTTTAACCCACTGAGCCACCCAGGCGCCCGAAGTAGAAACCTTGAAGGAGGTCATTTTTCAACCACTGCTCTCTGTATCATTTTAGGCTTTCATGGCTTTGGGATACTACATTTTAAGAGAATTATTTGGTGTCTGAGGAGCTTAACTTCTTGAGGAAATGGAATTTGTTGTGGGGGAAGAATTTCTAAACAAAGGGACATTTTATAAATATCACTCCCTGAAATAAACATCATTGTAAGCTTTCAGTGAAACAAAATGCAGACTTTTGGAATTTACCTAAGTTTAACATTGAACAAAATCCTAAACCTTGTGGTTTGTTGTTCTATAGAGAGGAGACCACTTGTAATGATTTCCACTGTGTTAAAATAAACCAGCAATGAGGGAACCTGAGAAATGAAGCTTCCAAAAGCAGACCAACCCAAGAAGTGCTTTTTCATTCCCTATGTATTACAATTTTAGGCTTCCCTAACACCTTTTCCTTCCCATACTGCTATTCCCTTCCTGCTGCCACTTACCTTGTATCCTGGAAAGGAATAGCAGAAATATCCAGGGTTGATCTTTGTCGAGTCGTCCTGAAAATGATAGTAATAGTGGAGGCAGAGCTGAGAGAAGCCAGTTAACAGTGCTTTAACTTTTTGGGAATCATAGATCCAGTTCACACCGAAGATCAGAGCCAAGGGTTTCGCTTCAGAGATACACACCGACACAAACATACACAAGATGTTGTGTACTGATTCAGGAAGTGGTGGGCTCCTGGAAACCTCTTTTGGGACATGAGTCATGCACCTGCGTTGTAAGAGCTGACAGCATCCCTGGCCTTCCTCCTTGCCAAGCTTGAGAGCTAAGGAAAGTTTTAAGTGCAGTGCTTGGGGATGGATCCCATCCAGATTTTGCTAACAGCAGACTTGTGTTTTTTTGAGCTCACCTTATTTTCTCCACTCATTAAAAATCCCGAAAGGTCTGATCCACAGCTGTTTATGAACCAGGAAGAGGAAAAGGGAAGCAAGAAGAGAGACCTGCTTCTGAGTGACATTGTGGCCTCCTTATAGTACCATCTGGACACATTTAACTGTTGCAGAACGGACCAACCATATATATTTTATAAGCAGTCATCAAGATGGACGCTTCTTTGTGATTTGAACCCACTGAGGCCGTACAAAGGGATATCTCTCCAGTAGAATATTCCCATTGTGTAAAGAGACCTCATTCAAGTGCAGATTTTAAGAGATTTGAGAAGAAATCCTTTGAGGAGAAATTAAATAGAGTAGAAGAAAAAATGGAAAAGAGTAGGAAAAATAAGGATGAGGTGGGAAATGCTTGCTAGGTTACATGATTTGATTTGACTTGTTTCCTTCACTTTGTAGTTTAAAACACAGAAGTTTGCATGTAAGTGAAAATGATGTGCTTTAGGTTTTTGCTTGGGAGTTGTTAACAGCTTTCTCTTGCTTTTCCTTCATTGTCTTTGTTTTTTAAATCAAGATTATTTATTGAGAGAGAGTGTGAGAGAGAGCATGAGCAGGGTGAAGGGAGTGGGAGAAGCAGACTTCCTGCTGAGTGGGGAGCCCAGGATCCCGGGACTCCAGGATCATGACCTGAGCCCAAGGCAGACGCTTAACCAACTAAGCCACCGAGGCACCCCTATTGTCTTTATCAGAGCCATGTGCCTCTTATGCAGAAATATAGGGCTCCCATTTTGTACAAGTGAGTGAGCTATGGCAGACCCAGCATCCAAGTAAGTTCCTACCCCTCTAGAAGTTGACATTCTTGTAACCTAGTTCAGTTCCATAGGCCATAGGCATGTGAGAAAATTGCCTACTGCCTATTGGTGAGCTCTTGTCCCACCAGTGATGCTTACTAACTTTGTTAGCTTGGATAAGTTTCTTAACCTTGGGTGACTTGGATTCTTTATTTTTTTCAGGGATAAGACATTTGTTAGATAGGGCACCTGGGTGGCCTGACTCTTGATTTCAGCTCAGGTCATGATCTCAGGGTCATGGGATCGAGCCCCATTTTGAGCTCGGTGCTCAACAGAGAGTCTGTTTGGGATTCTCTCCCTCTGTCCCCCTCCTCTCTAAAATAAATAAATATTTATTTAACTTTAAAAAGATATTGGTGTATTTTGTAGATTGAGGACATAGTACCTCTCAAATGCAGTAAGCAAACTCTTACTTTGTTTCTGATCATCCCTTGGACCAGTGTAACCCTACAGTTGCCAGAATGCCTGGGTTATTTGGCATAGATGGAGTAGTAATATTCACAGCTAACAGTGCTAGATCCTGCTAGCGATCCACAGCTCCACAACATTTCTGTGGAGTAGGTACTACTATTATTCCTTTTTTTTTTTTTTTTTGTACGCGAGAAAAATAGATGGGCAAAGAAGTTAAGATACTTGCCCCAGGTCTTCCAGACAGTAAGCAGCTGGGGGACTGAAACCCAGGTGGTCTGGCTGCAGGAGCCATGCTCTTAGCTCTGATCCTTTCTAGCCTTTTTTCAAGCAACGGCTTATTTACAGTGAATGGAGAACATTTTGTGTGGTGGACTCTAACACTTATTTAAGATCTTTTTTTTCTCTCCTGTTTTAGGTATCTGACAGCAAGGAGCAATAGGCATTCCCTGCTTACCATGAGGCCATTCTTAAAAAGGGCCACTTTGGTCATAAGTTATGTAAGTATATGTATGCTTCTGAAATATCTGATAAGGAATATTTTACTTTCACTTGGCTCAGAGACATGATCTAGATTATTTAGTAGAATCAGCAATAGATTCTAACAACATGATCTTAGAATCAAAGAGTTTACATGCCGTGCATGTTACAAAGCTTTGGAAGGTATGTATGAAAGCCTTCTAGGAGTATGTGAACTCGGTGACACAGACAGTGTCAACTATAATATTTTATGAGTCCCTTTCAAGGTGTTGATCCTGAGTTGTCTCAGGAGCATAAACCTGACTGTATCAGTTATGTATTGCTACAGAACAAATCACTCTCAAATGTAGTGGCTTCAAACAACCAGCACATGTATTCACTCTGAATGCTTTAGTTGGGCAGCATTGAGCTAGATGGTTCTAATGCTGCTTGTGATTTTTGACTGGGGTTACACAAGCAGCTTCCTGTAGCTGTCTGCTGCTCTCGATTGTCTGTCTATGGTATCTTACTCCCTAGGGTCTCTCTTTGTGGCCTTGCTCTATCAGGGTAGCCAGGACTTCCTAACAACATGGCAACTGGTTCTAAAAGCATGAGCCCAAAGTTGAAGGACCTCTCGAGGGGTAGGCCCAGAACTGACAGAGTGTCAACCACACTCCATTGGTCAGTGCAAGTCATAAAGCTAACTCAGACTTATGAGAAGGGGCAGTTGCCTTCCTTCTTGATGGGAAGAGCAGAATGCACATGCAGAGGGGGGCAGGAATTCTTGGTCGCCATCTTTGGTGACTGTCACATTAATCACTTCCTTAGAGTGTTGGATTCAGGAGTTCCAGATTAGGAGACCAGTCTCTTATACTGTTGCTGTTCCCCATAAATTTGGATGGGAAACTTATGAAAAGTCCTTGAATTGTAATGTTACCAATTAGCATGATTTTTTTTTCTTGACACTAAAACATATTATGGAAGAAGAGTATGCAAATTTGAGTGATGGCGGAGAGCCTTGACTGGACAATCACAACAAAAGGGACAAAATATTTTTCTAAAGTATTCCCCAGTATCTTTACATAGAATTAGGTTGATTCATCACTGGTTTCAGAAGTGATTTATTTTCTTAGAGCTGTATGGGAATGCAAATAATTTGATGTCATTACTGTGATGAAAGTTGTCAATTATTAATCCTTTTGTTCTTCTAAAACTTTATTCTCAAAGCCCTTTCTACTATTTATCTTCCATTCTTTTTGTTTAATTATCACAGCTTTTTCCCTCTACATGGTATTTTAGGGAATTTATATTCTTTCAGGATACTTTTCCTATTACTTTCATAGTTGATATTTTCCATTATAATGTCATTAAGAATTTAAATTCAGTTTGAGCAGGACATTGTGTGAGCGTTAAGGTGATTTTCAGTTGCTGCCTAGGCATTGTTTACTGTTGGTATGCTTTTGGCTGACACCATACATTTATTTTAGGTTTTTGGATTTGAGGTTATTTATATAAAAGATATTTATAAAGGAAGTCAGTGATATTCGTGGAAAAAACAATCCAGCCTTAACTACCTCCAAAATTAATCCTTTGGCTTTTTATTCAAGCAAAAGTTTCCCTCTGACTTTAATAAAAACAATGTAATTTTGTCCTATTGAAGTGAGAATCATCTGGAAGGCCTGTGTGGGTGAACGCCCTTATAAACAAAACTCATCCCCACAGAAATGTCTCTGCTTTTGGTTTTCTTATTCACCTTAGCAATAGGATAGCACCATTTAGTGGTAGAATTCCAGTGGGTGATACAAAAGATGTTCCTGGGATTTGTTGAAATAACCCTTCATGAATGTTCTGCTTCGGGGCATTCAAGGGTTGGAACACTTCAAATGTGTTTATTAAGAACACAGCAGTATTATTTATTGTACTTTAAATTAACTTTCATGGGGCTGTGTGAATGGAATGGTTAAGAACGTGGTTGGACAGTGACATCATCTCCTGGATCTTGCAGTTTATTAGCTGTGGGATTCTGGGTAAATTACCTCTAAGCCTCAACTTTCTCATCTACCTCTGGGGGTGCCGTGAGGCTGCAGGTGAGATGAAAAGTCTTTAGCACAGTGGATAACAGCTGGTAAATGCTTGATCCTGATGTCTGTAATTAAGAATTTGCTTGCCTCCTCCTTAGCACCTTCATTGTTTATACTCTTCTCCCTACCCAGCTGTTTCCATCTTGCCTCCTAATCTTGAATGTTAAGATTTTATAGAAATGCTCATGATGAAACAAAACATTTATAAAGCATCTGCACGTGTCCTCTAGAAAGGGGGGCTTAATGCCCAAAAAGCAATGATTTTTCTTACCAAATCTTCTTTACTTTGAAGGTGATTGTCGTTTTGTACTTCCGTCTGTGGATCATGGCAGGATCTATGCCCCTCTTTTCAGAGCAGGATAATCCAGCTTCATTTTCGCCTTACATTCTTACAAGGTCAGTAAATGTAATTTTTTTTTTTAGCATAACATAGTGTTTATTAGATTGTTTTAAATGATCTTAAATGGCAGTTTGCATTTTAAGGAAAGAAGGGTTGTATTCTGTCTAGGGTGTGGGGAGAAAAGAAACTACTACTCATACATTTGGAATTCTTTTCAGCTGGTGGTGCTGTTTTGCCAGGCTTATTGCTGTTGTTCTCATATTGGTATTATATGCTTATCCAACAAGTATTTTATTGAGCACTTATTTTCAGTAATAAATATCTCCTGAGTGGCAAGTGTTACAGAATGATGCACGGAGAAGCTACTAGAGGTTGATTGAGCATTAAAACTATTTATAAAGTATGTGGAGAGGTTGAAAGTGGAAAACAGAAATGAACAATAATTTTTGCTAAGGTATAGCTATTAGTATAAGAGATACATACTATGTGTCCTTAAGAGATTTAGAGATAACTGGATCAAGAAGTGATGCTAATCAGTGGGTCTGGTTCATTGCAAAGGTTTTTAATTCCTTATCTGTTCAATTTGCTGTGATGTCCTGCTAAGGCTTTCGGATATGATTATATTTGATAATTTTTATAACTTTCTTCAGGATATATTGTTGCAGGGCACCTGGCTGGCTCAGTCAGTTGAGTGTCTGCCTTCAGCTCAGGTCAAGATCCCGGGGTCCCCGGATCAAGCCCCATATGTGGCTCCCTGCTCAGTGGGGAGTCTGCTTCTCCCTCTCTCTCTGCCTCCTGCGCCCTGCTCATACTCTGTCTCTCTCTCAAATAAATACATAAAATCTTTTTTTTAAAAGGATATATTGTTGCTATTATGTTTTAAGTATTAAGATGCACTGTTCTTAAATTTTTATATTTTTATATATACTTCTTAACATTTAATATCATTTTCATAATAGTAACCTTCACTTTTTTATTTTTGCAAAGATACAGTAAATTTTAAACCTTGATCTACTGCCCATTTTTATTTTGGCTTACTTGTATCTCTTAGGGACAACACATTTTTGGATTTTGTATCTATGTCAGGCAGTGATCTTTGCTTTATTTGACTCATTTATTTTATATGTTTTAACTGCTACATTTCTGTTTTCTTTGCCTTGTACGGTTTTCTTTATTGTTCTTAGTCTTCCTTTTTTTTTTAAGATAATTTCCCTTTCAAAAAAGATAACTTCTAATTTGATTAACCCATTTTTACAAAAATATCATGGCACAATTGTTTCCATTACTGCTGACGTATATTTCTATTAAAGAATCTTGGCTATGCCTTCATAAATAATATGATATCCAGCCTTTTCAAGGTAGTCTAGACACAAATAGTTTATACCTCACATCTTTCAAAATGTTTGATTAATCATGACATGTCTAACCCAGCTTTTTGTTAATGTTACAGTCTACTTGTCCTTTTTGGGTAACTCTCACTGGATCCTTGTCTGGATATTTTTAGCTCATTGATAAATTGTTTCAGGTTCTGTAGCTCCCTAAATAGTTAACATTCATCTCCAGAACAGACTGTTCTGAACTCACCAACCAGTGATTTCATTCATATCTCTGTCATCAGTAAACAAGTGCCTGCCCCTTGGTCCTTAGTGTCAGGACAAGGTGCCTTTGGTCTCTGACTCACTGCCTCCTATCTGCCAGGGGTTTCAGTTGCATTTTTATCTCTGCTTGTGTCAGAAAAATTATTCTGTGTAACCTCTGGCAAAATTAGTACCTTGGACCAGTCATTCACCAGGTTCTGCCTTTCATTTCCAAGGTATATAGACCCTTTTTCAGAGGGGTCTGAAACACATTTCATCTAGGACTTTCTGTCTGGGAATCCATCTAAGTAACTATTCTCAGTAATTTAATCAGTATAAAGTGATAGAACACAATATCCTAACATGTTTATATTCTCCACCCCCCCCTTTTTAAAAAAAAACAAACAAACCATACCTTTCTGGGGTGCCTGCGTGGCTCAGTCAGTTAGGTGTCTGCCTTCAGCTCAGGTCGTGATCCCAGGGTCCTGGGCTTTTTGTTCAGCAGGGAGCCTGCTTCTCCCTCTCCCTCTGCCTTCTTTCCCCCTACTTGTGTTCTCTTCCTCTTTCTCCATCAAATTAATTAATTAATTAATTTTAAAAAAGGATACAAAACATTAATCTGAAAGTATACATACTCTCCTCTATATTTATTGCAGCATTGTTTACAATAGCCAAATTGTGGAAGCAGCCCATATCTATCAATAGACGAATGGATTAAGAAGATATCATGTGTATTTTCAATGCAATATCAGTCACCTACAATAAAGAATGAAAACAAAACAAACGAACAAAGGAAAAAAAAAAAGAGTCAAGTTAAGAAACAGACTCTTAACTGTAGAGAACAAACAGGTGGTTACCAGAGGGGAGTTGCGTGGGGCAATGGGTGAAATAGGTGATAGGGCTTAAGAGTACACTTTTCCTGATGAGCACTGAGTAATGCATACACTTGTTGAGTCACTATATTGTACAATATTCTTTATCCATTCATTTGTGGATGGACACTTGGATTTCTTCTGTATCTTGGGTATTATAAATAACTTTGCAATAAACATAGGTGTGCATTCCAAAAAAAACCAAAAAACAAAAAACATAGCTTTCTTCCTGAGGCGCCTGGGTGATGCAGTCAGTTAACCGTCCAACTCTTGTTTTTGGCTAAGGTCATGACCTCAGGGTCGTGAGATCAAGGCCCATTTTGGGTTCCCTGCTCCTTACCCCCACCCCCCAAAACCATATCTTTCTATTTCTGTGTTTCATGCTTAAAATACAAGGATACCCAGGGACATTTCAATGACAGTTACTATAAATGGCTTTTCATATTCCTCTAAGAGAAGCTGCATTATAATGGACTCTTTTGAGCATCCAGAAAATTGTCTTTAATTTTTTTCTGAAGTAAGGTTTCTACTCTGCTTGCATAATTATTTGACCTCCGGTAGGCTGATGATTCTTAAATTGGATTACCTTGGTCTGTTTCCTAGTTCTGTTGGTTTTCTTTCCTTCTCATCAGCAATACAATTTAGCTATGATTTGGCTGGCTCTGTGAGCCCGTCATTACTAATCACAGGTTTGTCTTCCAGCTGTGTCAGTCTGCTTCATTGATGCTCCACCTCTTTTATTCGGTTTATAAACTCCCAACACCTTTTATAGCATCTTTGCTTCTATCTTGCAAGTATTACATCTTCTTTTAAAGTTGATGTAATAACTTCCTCTATTATCAGATGAGAATTTTCAGACTAGCTTTCTCTTTCTTTAATAATTGCTGTAGTTATTACTATGTTGCAATAGTTATTAATATAAAATATTGCTATAGTTAGTTCAGTTATTAATATGAAGTTAAAGAAAATCCTAACAGTTTTAAGATTTACTTGGGCATGTTTTCCTTTGTTTCATTCAGGTTATTTCTTGGGGCTTTAGTTCTGAGATTCCTTCACTTTGAAATTATTTGTTTCCACGTGGTTAGCTAAGAAGAAATACCCTGTTATTTTCTATTTACCAACACTGGGATGCAAAATCATTGTGGTTTGCTCATGAGAATCCTTTGTTGAGAAAAATTATCAAAGACATGAGAATAAGACAACAAATGACTGTGTGACATTTACTCTAATGTAAGCATTGTCTAACAAACCTAGAAGAATACAACTTTGACTTATTTATAGCTACACTACTATATTTTACAATTCTGTCAGTTTAGAACTTAACATATAGAATAGGATAGGTGTAATTATTTCTTATTCTCTGTAGTAGGAAATGAGACTTCAAATGTTATACTTTTATTGCCTTGTAGGCAATAAATTGAACAAATTTGTGTCTAATTTACCAGTCTCATTCCTTTTTATTTTTTCATGAACTATATAACCCTAATTTTTCAAATTTAATTTGAGTATATTGATATATGTATACATTTAAATATATATTCTATTTATAGATATCTAAATAACAGTTTTATAGACATGAAGTTTTCCTCCTGTATAATTCACCTACTTACGTTATACAATCCAGTGGTTTTCTCTATACTTAGAGAATTATGCAACCATCATGACAGTCAATTTTAGAACATTTTCATCTCCCCAAAAAGAAATCATATCCATTAGCAGTTACCCCCCATTTTACCCCAGTCCCCCACTCCTTAGATAACCATTGATCTACTTTTTGTCCCTATTGAGTTACTGATTCTGGACATGTCAGATCAACGGACTCAAATACCATGTGGTCTTTTATGACTGGCTTCTCTCACTTAGCATGATATGCTCAAGATTCATCCAGGTTGCAGCCTGTTTTCATACTGCATTCTTTTTTCATTCCCAAGTAACATGCCATTGTATGGCTGTACCACTTTTTACTTTTCTCTGTTGATGGCTGTTCCAAATAATGCTGCTATGAACATTCATGGACAAGTTTTTGTGTGAATGTATGTTTTCATTTCTCTTGGTCATGTACCTAGGGGTGTAATTGCTAGGTCTTAGATGTTGCTTTGTACTTCACTTTGTGAGGAACTGCCCGACTACTTCCCAAGGCAGCTGCTGGCCCATTTCACACGGCCAGCAGCAGTATTTGAGGGCCCAGTTTCTCCACATCCTCACCAACGCTTGTCTTTTTTGGCAATCTTTCTGGTATTTTAATTATAGCCATACAAGTGTCTATGAAATGGTATCTCACTGGTTTTGATTTGCATTTCCCTAAGTGCTAATGATGTTGAATATCTTTTCATCTGCATATTGGCCACTTTACATTCTTCAGAGAAATGTCTATTCAGATTCCCTGCCCAGTTTTTAATTGTTTTTATGATTGAGGGGTTTTATTATTTTATTATTGAGTCCTTTTATTATTGAGTTGTAATAGTTCTCTATATATTCTAGATACAAGTTGTTTAGCAGATAACATGATTTGAGGGCACTGGATGGCTCAGTTGTTAAGCCCCACGTCAGGCTCCCTGCTTGGTGGGAAGCCCGCTTTTCCCGTTCCCACTCCCCCTGCTTGTGTTCCCTCTCTCACTGTGTCTCTCTGTGTCAAATAAATAAATAAAATCTTTTTTAAAAAAAGATAACATGATTTATAAACATTTCCTACCTTTCTGTGGGTTGTAGTTTCCCTTGATGGTGACCTTTTGAGCACAAGTGTTTCTAAATTTGATGAAATTCAACTTATTTTGTTGTTGTTGCTTGAGCTTATATTTAAGAAGGCTTTGCCTAACTCAGATTTTCTTTTCTTTTTTTCTAAAGATTTTATTTATTTGACTGAGAGATAGAGAATACAAGTAGGCAGAGCAGTAGGCAGAGGGAGAGGGAGAAGCAGGCTTTCCGCCGAGCAGGGAGCCCAAAGCGGGGCTCGATCCCGGGCCCTGGCATCATGACCTGAGCCGAAGGCAGCCGCTTAATCAACTGAACCACCCAGGCACTCCTCAAATTTTCTTTTAAACTGGCTTTGTCAAGTGTCTAGTTGCATTATTAAACAGTTATCTAAACCTTTGTTTTCACTGTATTTGTATGAGGATTAAATTTTTAATATTTTTAAAATTGTACTTTGGTACAGTTTATGTTAACCATAATTTGGAAGCCATTTAGAATTTGATTTCTTGTACTTGATCATTGGGCACATCAAATCACAAGCCAAATCATTAAAGTATTGGAGAATCATCATTATCAGAAGACACTGGTAATAAGGCTCTTAATTTTTCACCTTTCCATTTTAACCCAAACATTCAGATTGTATTAGCTGCCAGGAATTTCATGTGACTGATCAATAAATTCTTCAACCCATAATTAACTGAGATTGTGTGGACCAGTTGAATGGTATGGCATTGAATTATAAACTTTCCTTTTTTAGACCTGAGAAGAAAAGTGTAAGTAGGCTTTAAAGAATGGAGGAGATACTGTACTTTGCACAGCTTTCTCTGGATAAGCAAGTTCCCCCGGGCCCAGTTGTCCAAGCCAGATGACCTAGTAATAGTGATTGGCTACTACCTTCCTTTCATCCTTCACCTCTAAGCAGTCATGTCGTTTGATCTGAATGTTGCTAGAATTTTGTCACAATATTCATCCCTGCTGCTACCATTTTCATAAGGTCCTCACGGTCTTTCACATGCATTACTGAAATCCTCCTAACTTGTCTCTCTCCCCACACTTTGCTCTCCTCAAATCCACCTTCCACACTACTTCCAGATGATACTTCTCACTGGCTTACTATTTAAAAGGTCAGTGGTTTCCTGTAACCTTTAGGGTAAGGAGTAAGGAATTCGGCCACGGTGCTTCCCTTCAGGCTTATCTCTTGATACCTCTCTGCCCTTCCTCCATAACCTTAGTGACAGGTTAGACATTAACTGTCCTACCCTGCTTTAGTTCCCTAAATGCACCACTGCCTTTTACCTTAGAGTCTTTTTACATGTTGCTTTCCTGTCCTATAATGTTCTTCCCTTCATTCTTTAGCCATTGTTGGTTCTGGAAGATCTTGCCAGAACCTTCTCAAGCATGTTTCCTGAATCACCACCACATACCATTTCAGAATCCTGGGACCCTCACAGACCCCCGTGCATTCTATTTACATATGCTGTCTCTTTCTCAGTGTCAGCCCAGCCCATTCATGAAGATTCAGGTAAGTGCTAGCTCTTGCAGAAAGGTTTCCCTGGTATAAAACTCCTAGTGGCTGCTCCCCACTCACAGGCTGTACACTTAGTTATTTCCACCATGAATTGTTTCAGTAAGATTGCTCTTTTCTTGACATGCAGGATCTGGTGCTTTGGCTTGGGAGGGAGAGGGAGCCTGCAGCCTGGTGGCTTTGCAGTATGCATTTATGAGGGGAGCAGGTCCGGGGTTGGTGGCTGGGGTGACATTAGGGCTGGTGTCTTCCCTTCAACAAGAGAGGGGACTGCTTCACAGAAATAGGTCTCAGAAAATTGGCTAGGAGTGTGTTCTAAAAGCAGACTTAGGCTACTACATAGTTTAGCTCATAGCTCCGTGAGCGGCAGCTGCCCTGGTGGCTCCTGACGTTGCATTCTCTTACTAGGCTTCGGCTCAGAGCCTGGCACAAAATAAATCCTGAGAATATTGTTGAATGAGTGAATGGTGGTCCTGGTTATTTCCCCCGCCCCTGAGGGAAAGCAGGGAGCCTTATGGAGGTGCCCTTCTGACATCCCCCCCCCCAGGAACACCAGAAATGTGATTGTCATTGTCACTTACAACCTCCTCCCAACCCAATGCCTTGTTCAGTTTTCTGTCTTCAAAAATATCTGTAAGGATTTGCTTACTTGTAACTTCCTAAAGGCAACAAAATGTTTCCTTGAGAGTGATACGATTTATGCTGTGGGGTATCTGGTTAACTTGGATGCTTAAATATAATACAAGAAAATACAAATATAGCACTGTGGTTCTGGCATTAATTTTCAGGTCCTTCTAGTGTGGTGGTGAAGCACTTAGCCAGGAGCATCGAAGGGAACTCTGTGGGTCTGTCTGTCTGCCTCCTGTTTTGTCAGCTTGACTCTCCTGCTTCCCTTTTGGGTCTTTCAAAATTCTTGCTCCTGTGAGTGCCCGCATAGCTGTGGCTGTAGTGTTGTTTATATAACTCACAAGAGGGTTGGTCTCTATTTTCTTCTCTGTAATTGCTCTAGATTTAAATTTTATTAAATTACTTTTTAAAAAGAATTTTACAGTTAAGAAAATTTTGCCCTCTTATGTCCAACTCCCTCTATCCCTTTCACCCACATGGAATTTCTGTAGGAACAAGGGCCGGGACCAAAGTTTTTTACCAGAGGTGAAAGAGAGTGAGTAGTGACAAAAAACATGTACTTAAACAGGGACAAAAAATAGAAGTAAAAATAAAAAAAATACCAGGGTAGTGATTTCAGCAGTTTGGGGATTGAAAATTTTGCACATAGGAAATTTGGGGATTGGATTTGAGAGTGGAAAGTGGAAAGCTGGAGCCAAGGATCGAGGCATGAGTTTGTAGCAGGAATCCTGAAAATCAAGAACAAGTTGAGTATAGGAGAGGCGGAAGATGGGGCTGAGGGCCAACGTGATTGTCTAGATCTGCACTGTCCACCACGGGAGCTATGAGTCACATGCGGCCAATACTGAGCACCTCAGATGTGGCTAGTCTGACTTGAGGCGTGCTGTGAGGATACATAAAGTCTACCTGGGATGTTGGAGAGAAATCCTGTAAGAAAAAAAGAAATTAAAATATACCGCTAATAAATTTTATACTGATTATATGTTGAGATGATATTTTGAGTATATTCATTGAAACACAATATATTACTAAAATTAATTTATTATGTTTCATTCTACATTTTTCAAAGTAGCTCATAGAAAATTTGAAATGATGCGTGTTTTTATTGTATTTCCATTGGACAGCACTGGCCTGGACCAAGCACTGGGGCTCTTGGCCTGAGGCAGTGGATGAGCAGGCTGGTGAGGATTAAGTGGTGTGTGGAACCCACCCCACGCCCTCCACAGCGTTCCTCTGCCCCTGGTTTGGGTAGTTTCTTCTAAGCCGCCAATCATGTTTTGTTCAGCTGATTCTGAGTGGTGGGAGGACTTGTACTGCACTCCACCTTTGGACGTGAGTCCCATCTGAACAAAACGTCCTTTAGAGCCCACCGGACACTCATGACACTTGTAAATTACCACCCCAAACTGTGCCCTGACTACAGCCCTCTGGGGCTTGGTGATTTTACTCCTGCTGGGTTGCCAGACCCGCATGTATCTCTAAAGCACTTCGGAATCACCCTGAAGTATCAGTTCTGGCGTCCAGGGGCCAAAGATTCTGCTCCCGTGGTTTTGGTGCACTGCACTTGAGAAGTGATAGGAGAGGTTTCTGGGCACCTTGTTCTTGTCGTGGAATCGTCCTTTGACCCAGGATTTACTCACCTGTTTATCTAAGTCTCTTTAAAAATGTGACCCTTCAACATTCAGTCTGATAAATCTTGGATTCAACGTAAGAACAAAAGCCCAAGTTAAGTATGGCTTCTGCATAGGGCTGGAGCCTGCAGAAGAGAAAACACAATGATCCACTATTAAGGCCCCTCTCTGCGGCTGCTGCCGGGTAATTGGGTTTACATCTAAGAGATTGGAAGGAGACAGGATGTAAAGACGTGTATACTTAATGGAAGAAGTATTGTCTTTATAATATTGTAAACGCTTGTCTTTCAAATCCAGGAAATAGATAGAATGGGATTTTCGGTGAACGAATATAAAGGTCCCCTACCAGCATCATGTATTTTCATGAGATGTGGTCCTGGATAAGCAAGTAGAATAGATCTGCTTAAGTGGGTAGATCTGTTTCTGCTGTTTGGAAATCTAGCCGAAGGCTCGTATTCCTTTGTAGGGAAATATCAAGATAGGAAATACTAAGATGAAGGTAGAACTCAGCATCTTCCCTCTAAAGAAGCTTCTATTCTTTTTCCATTTTCAGTTGACGGTTTCAAACAGGCCCAAACAGAACCTTAAATTTTGATCATGACAGCCTCAGGGCACTAGGTCTTCCTAATCTTTATAGCTCTTGGTGCCCCAAACGTAAGGACTATTTCGTAATAAACTCTGAACAAATTGAATTCAAATTTAAATTATTATTTTAAAATATATCCTGTGTTCCAAGTGAGCTATGCAAAATGCACTGTTCCTTTCATGCTTTAGCAACCGGCAGGACCTCGTGTTAAGAGGTACCCCCATATGTGTAGTTTGTTTGAAATGAAACTGAAGTTATTCTGATTTTTAAACCAGTGATTACCAAACTAGCGTGACTCTCATTCAAGTCCCAGAAATTCTGAAAGAATAGTTGGTAATAGAGTTTCTGACCTGCAGCCTAAGTGGGTCTGGAGCCACGTGTACGTCACCCTTTTTGAAAGCTTCAGGGATAAACTCTGTCCTTTGGGGCTGAAGAGCTCTCTGCAAGGGGGCTGGCTGTTGGCTCCAGTATGTTACTTTGTATTAGGTTCCTAGAAAAGTAGCTTCTTGGGGATGAAAGAGGTTATCAGGGACACCTGGGTGGCTCAGTCATTACCCGTCTGCCTTCAGCTCAGACCATGATCCCAGGGTCCTGGGATCGAGCCCCACATCAGGCTCCCTGCTCAGCGGGAAGCCTGCTTCTCCCTCTCCCACTCCCCCTGCTTGTGTTCCTTCTCTCGCTGTGTTTCTGTCAAATAAATAAATAAAATCTTAAGAAAAAAAAAGTTTATCAAGGTCACTGAGAGCAGTCTTCCCCACAGAAATGATACTACGTAATAGTAATTGACCTTATTTGTCTTGGGCCCTGGGAGTTAAAGGGGAGAAATACAAGGAAGAGGAAAAGGGAGGGAGCCAGAAAAGGCATTTTGGTGAAGTGGCACTTGCTACCTCTGGACCGGGATCAGTTGTTGGAAATTGCCGGCCTGGGTCACTTACTGATACTTCTTGAAGAAAACTATATAAGCTTTTAAAACCTACATATTGTGTTTGTGTTATAATCTTAAATCCCTGAGAAGCTGGTAAAAATTAAAGAAACGATTTTCTTCTTTTTGCCTAACACTGGAACATCAAGACAGAGATTGCTTTTCATAACAAATAAAATGCCAAGGCCAAGGTTTTTATTTAAGGCTTCTGTTTCTTGCTGTGGGATGCTCTAACAAGCCTGTATATCAGTGTAGTCATCTGTTGAGTATTCCGTATAGGGGATCACACACTGGCTTTAAGTTTTTGTCAGCCCTGCTTTAACTAAAAGCCAGAGTTTGTTTTGTTTCAGTTTAATGGAAAAGCTGAAATTCATCTGGGCTTCCCTGTTCAAGAAATAAGTCAGGGTCTCAGGCAGGGGCTTTTCCACAAAGTACCAATATTTGATCCATTGTATTTCCTCTCTTCATCAATAAAGATGTGCGAATGGGAGACTGCTTGAATGGGTGGCGAACTCCACCTGGAGCCAGCACACAGTGTCTTGTGTGGAGGCTCTGCGATGGGTTTGCTGTGGGACACTGAGTGAGTCACAGCCTCCGTAAGGCTCTTTCCCAGCTGCAACGACCAGGCTAATACCCACTTCATAGAGATTGTGTGAGGATCAGCTAATCCTTCTGTGCAGATGTTTGGTGTACTGGAAAATGCTGCATATGTTTAAGGGATATTTAACGTTATTGGAGGTGGTTCATTAGTATACCAGTAGGATTCTTCTGTGGAAATCTGTGCATGCTGCATAGTGGACAGTTAGTATTTGTTTGCTTAGTGGAAGCCAAACGTGCTGCATAAGAGAAAGTATTTGAAATAAAGATGCTGTTAAATGCTTTACAGAAAGAAACAGACCTTAGGTAAGAAATGAACCAAGTATTTCTTTTGCAGAAGGTGTTATTTACTTTTTTTTTTTAACAGATTATAGGGTGAGGAGTTGTTGCTGACAGTCTTGCATGTTGAAATTCATTTTTTTCTACTCTAGTGAGGCTGTCTCTGCTAATAGAATAACTGTACTAATGGCACATTAAAAAGGTCAAAGAGACCTAATGACATTTCAGATTCACTTTATTATTTATCCATGGTAACAAGAGTTCTCACACTGTATTCATTGCAGTTTAATATCAAATAAGAAAATGTAAGGCTGGCACAGCTTTTTAATGATGCTTCTGTGACACTGAAGGGAGGCATCTTTCCTCAGACATTCCTCACTCTTTGCTGGTGTGCCATGAGCTAGCCCACGCTGGGTGCTGAGGGGGTTACCCAAAAGCAGAATCTTCAGTCTGCACCCTTCAGCAACCTGCCTGGACAACTGGAAACCCAGCAGGTATCTCTTGTAGGACCGTATAAAGCTATGTGGTTGCCTCAGGCCAAAAACAAAAGTATAAAATGAAAATATTTTCAGATCTTTCGGTATTATTTTCATACCAGGTTAATTTCTTAAAACCCACTGAATCCATCCATTTAAAGGGTGAGGTGCTAGGGAAATAACCATCCACGAGACACAGCCCTGCCCCTGGGAGTTTCTGCTTTCAGAAGGCAGCAGACACACGAACACGCAGGGACAGGGCAGTGTGTAAGCCAGGCGGGGCTGAGGGAGCACGGAGAGGGACCCAGCCTGGCCTGGCAGCGGGCTGTGACAGGCATGGTTTGTCAGAGGATAGGCCCGGAAGGGCTGGAGTTCAGCGGCCTGTGAGAGTTGGTTCCAGAAGTTGAGGCGAGCTGACAGGTGCTGCTCTCAGGGACTGGGCACCTGAGAGAGAGAGCCGGGAAGACTTAGTGACAAGTGTGTGTGGACAAGAGTAAAGGAGAGGCGGGGGCCATGCTCCAGTCTCAGTCTGGAACAGATGCTCAAGAAGCCCATGAAAATGGAATGAATACCAAGAGGAACAGGGCAGCCGTGAGGAAGGCCTGTGGCCCAAAGGGAGGGTGCTGCCCTGTGTAACGGTAGCCACTTGGTTTGGGTTCACGAGAAGCCTGGTTTTACTCTTACTTTCCATCTTTAGATTCTTATGGGTATTTTTTAAATAGCTCTACTTTTTTCCCCCCCTTCTTCTTCTATTTATTTATTTATTGAGAGAGAAAGTGAACATGCACATGCAGTGCAGGAGGGACAGAGCGAGAGGGAGAGGGAATCCTCAGGCAAGCTGCAGGCTCAGTGGGGAGCCCCACTGGGGGCTCGATCTCACCACCCTGAGACTGCAACCTGAGCTGAAATCAAGAGTCAGATGCTTAACTGATTGAGCCCCCCAGGCACCCCAAAATAGCCCTACCTTTAATTGAGCTGGTTTGATTAGATCATTGGTTCTTATAATCCCCCAGAACTTAAAAAACAATGCAGTGAGAAGCTGGCAAGAGTCATCTAGATGACTTTTCCAGTTTCACTAAGTGTTTGGAAATGGGCCTGCCATCTCTGTTCCCAGGTGTCGAAGCAGCAGGTGTTCGGTGGTACTGCTGGGCCTTGGTCCTGGAAAGCCTGGAAGGTCCTGGTGCCTTCTACTCTGTTGTTATGGAGGAGCAAGGGGATGAGGGCGACAGACTGCCACCTACACAGTCCATTTAGCTGGGGTTGCCTTGTGGCTTTCTGCCCTAGCCCTGTGTCCTGGGGGTCAGGTCCTGCTTCCAGTCACTCTGTCCTTGTCTATAGATGGTTTTCCATGATTTCCTTTTCTTGTGTGTCTTCTGTTTCTGTTCTCTATTACCATTATGATGTTTATCCATGTTGTTGCTTTCATTCTTTTTTTTTTTTTTAAGATTTTATTTTTATTTATTTGACAGAGAGAGACACACAGAGAGAGAGGGAACACAAGCAGGGGGAATGGGGGAGGGAAAAGCAGGCTTCCTGCTGAGCGGCGAGCCCAATGCGGGGCTCGATTCCAGGACCCTGAGACCAGGACCTGAGCCAAAGGCAGACGCTTAACAACTGAGCCACCCAGGCGCCCCAGTTGCATTCATTCTTGTTGCCGAATAGATTTCCTTCAAATGGGTATGTTACAACATATGTGTCCTTTTTATTGTAGATGGACATCTGGTTGTCTCCAGTTTGGGACTGTTAGGAAGAGTTGTGAACAATGTTGTGAATGTCTTTTGGGAAACATCTGTATGCAGTGCTTTTGAGTATAAACTCTGGAGTAGACTTGCTAAATCATTAGTGTGCTGTCGTGAAACTGCCCACCATTCTCCAGAGTGGCTTCATCAGTTTACAGGAGTCTTTCAGAGTTCCCGTTTCTCCACATCCTCACCTAACACTGTCATGGTATTTTTCCTTTTGGACATTTTAGCAAGAGTCATTTTAAAATTTTTATATTACACATTTTATTTCTGTACTCTAATATGACCTGTATTCTTAACTATCCTCAGAAAGTATCCTGTTCATGTACAGTTTGAAGCCATGTGGGGGCTTTGCCTGAACTGTCCATCTCCCATCTCTCCACCTATTTAAATTCTGCAGATTCTAGGACATCATCCCTGAATCCTCCATTTTTCATTAATCTCTCATTTCCTAGAACTCCATTGAAATTTGGTCTTTATATTTGAGTTACTCCACCATGGCATGTGTGTATGTGTTCGTACCATCAAAGCTGTGAAAATGCCCTTCTGAAGAGTAGGGGACCAGACCTTCTTACCCAGCACACCCAGAAAAGTACACAGAGTAATCACTCAACATCTGTTAATTCCAGTGAGGGTGTTCTGTCTATGGAGTAGGGCAGTGCCCGAGGCAGCTTTCTGTGGTTAGTTCTGGAGAAGATGATAGGAGGTAGGAGAAGATGCTAATGATGATAATAACCAGGTTATGCCTGCCAAAGGCCTGCCATTTTTGCCAGGGCACCATGAGACTGCGGAGACCTTTTTGAAGCATCAGTGGTAACTCAAGAGCAGAAAATAGGGGACAGTGTAGGGATAGGTAGGGCAGATCACCAAAACCTAGGAGCTAGAGGCAGAGTCAGGGCAGCGGGGGTGCTCCACGGTGGTGGTAAAGATGGTTTATACCGTGGCTGGTCTGTCGACGGTGTTAGCTGATGCCGCTCCGGAGAGGACTGTGTGTATACAGTAGACCCGGTGTCCTGTAGTTACAAAACAGTGAAGGACTTTTCGGGGAACAAGAAAGAAGGATCCTTTGAGCAATAACATTTTTATATAAAACAAGCAAGAGCTGTATATTTCTGCTTGCGATGCATAATTTTTTCCTATGTGTTTCTCCTAGGCATCTTCCTAGGATAAGGAAATAGGTTAGGCTCATGTTATTTCTTTGCCAAAACAGGTTTTTCAAGGGGGAGGAACAGAATCAATGTATATTTTTGCCCTTACAACAGTCATTTTTTCTTGATAAAAATGAAGATTTAGATTTTAAGAGGCACCCGGTTTACACAGGTCCCATTAGCTGCCCGCCAGCTCCCCCACAGCCTCCTCCTCACTCTCCCATAGTCACTGGCCTGTCGACGCAACTTCATGACGGAATTGTTCAAGCTGAATTCCTGTTTTCCCTTCCATTTTGCTGGCAAGAGATCCTAGTGGCTTTCCTCCTGTTAGCAGAATTCATGGTAGAAAATTGGTGAATAATTCATTTTGGTTTTCCTCCTGCTTTGAAAAAGAGAACTCAGCAGGGCAGAGATATGCAACAGATTATTCTATTTTTGAAATTTTAGCAGAAATAAACAAGATGATTAGTTTAAAATGTAATTCATAGTCAGTGAGTTAAAAGAAAGCCTTGAGTTGCTGATTACAGCTAGCTCAACTAGCCCCCTAAAATGTAATTAGCTTTTGGCGTGATTCCAAGTGGCTTCTTTATGCTTAAATTTGCAGAAATTTTCCAGTGCTGTTTCAGTCTTTCAGATAGTTTTTAAAGAGTTTACTAGCAACATTGATCTGAATTCATATGCACTACAAGGTAGGTGATGTCTTCTTGAGTTTCTGGAGATAACACATACGTTTTAAAAGGGGTAAGTTAATGGTGTTGACTTTACTAGTGTTATAGGAAGATAAGCTGCTTTTAATTCTGTGGTTTACTTTAGTTTTTTAACATATTTGGGTTATAGCCTGTATAAAAAGTCACAGTGAACATTTTTTAAAAAAATCTAAATAACTACACTGAGATTGTAACTGAAAAAATATTGTTCTTTATTTTTTCATTTTGTCAACACAGCATTGCAAGTCTAGAAAACATAAAACTATGGGGTGCCTTGGTGGCTCAGCTGGTTAAGTGACTGCCTTCAGCTCAGGTCATGATCCCAGGGTCCTGGAATCGAGTCCCACATTGACTGCCAAGCAGGGAGCCTGCTTCTCCCTCTATCTGCTGCTCCCCCTGCTTGTGTGCGTGCTCTCTCTCTCTCTTTCTGTGTCAAATGAATAAATAAAATCTTAAAAAGAAAGAGAAGGAAGGAAGGAAGGAAGGAAAAGAAAATACAAGAAACTAGGGTGCTGGCTGACTTGGTTGGAAGAGCAAGCAACTCTTGATTTCTGGGTCATAAATTTGAGCCCCATGTTGGGTGTGAAAATCACTTACATATATTAAAAAAAAAACTTAAAAAAAATATAAGGAACTGAGGACAACTTGCAGGGCAAGGACGAAATGTGAAATTAACAATTAAAATAAAAATTTCCACATTAGTGGAGTGCCTGGGTGGCCCAGTCGGTTAAGCATCCTACTCTTGATCTCAGCTAGGGTCTTGATCTGAGGGTGTTGAGTTTTAACCCCATGTTGATAAAAAAAAAACCACATTAGCATTTGCAGCTATTCCACGGTCAAGCTGCCATTAGACATAAGGAGATATTCCTGTTGCATTTCTGTTGCCTAATTAAGAAAAAATAGTTTTTATTATGAATAATAAATACATACAAAAGTAGAGCAGATGGCATAAAGAACCTCTAAAGACCCATTACCCAGTTTCAGCAATTGTAGCTCATGGCTGATCTTGTTTCATTCATACCCCCACCCACTTCTGTGCCCTCTCAGCCCATGTGAGACTCTCAGTCCATCATTTTGAAGCAAATCTCAGATTTGCATTTCTTATGTGTATATTTTAGTATGTTTTTCTGAAAGATAAGGATCCTTAAAATATATAACCACAATACCATTATCACACTTTAAAAATTAGCAGTGATTCTCTAGTATCCTATATCCAATCAGTGTTTCAATTTTTCCTGCTCATAAGTGATTTTTCATAATGGATTGTTTGAATAAGCACCTAAACAATATCTGCACTTTGTTTGATACGTCTCTTAGGTCTCCTATGACTTAGAGACACCCTCTTCTTTCTTTCTTCCTGCCCCCCTGCCCCTGTCACTCCTCTTGGAGTGTATTTGTGGAAGAACTGGACATCATTTGTTCTGTGGAATGGCAGCATTCTGGATTTGTCACCTTGTGTTCCTGTGGTGTCTTGTAGTGTGTTCTGGCTTTTTCTGTATTTGATGCAAACTGGTGAAAAGGGCTTGATCAGATTCAAGTTTGATTTTCTTTCTTTCTTTTCTTTCTTTGTGGGGAACAAGACTGCTTCATAGCTGGTGATATCTGTCTCCATCAGGAGGACATCTGGCTATTAGTCTCTTTTTCTGTGATGTAAAAATTGGTTAGTCAGGTCTAGGCACCTGATTTAGTCTGATCCATCCATTGTGAAGTGTACCCTATTAGCTTTCACCTAATAATTTTAGCAGCCATTTATAATCATTGCTGGTAAGTAGTATATCAAGAAGGAGAGATATCTTTCTAAAAAGTAATTTTTAAGACCTGGAGAGTAACAGAACAACATTGTTGTGATTTTCCTGTTTGATGGTTCTACCTTCTTGAAAGCCAAGTCAGAGAGAATCTTCTCAGAGCTAACAAGCAGATTGTGTCAGCTGAGAAGCTCTGTGAAAGAACAAAGCCCAAAGTATCCCAGTCATCTTCCCGTGGAGCTGGCATTCTCTCATGAGACAATTTCTCAGCCCCAAGGCTAAAAGGAATGAGGCAGTGTTTTGGTTTTGATTCTTGTTAAGTAATAGATCTTGGACTTCTTTAAGCTTTCAGTGTGTACCGCATGATTTGTACATTTACATTTTATTAAAAATACCAACAGAGAGGAAAAGAGTTGGGAAACACTACTGAAGTCTTCCCACTCCCGGGGTCCCCAGGTGGCACAGTCAGTTAAGCGTCCCACTCTTGGTTTTGGCTCAGGTCATGATCTCAGGGTCATGATATCATGCCCCGCGTCAGGCTCCATGCTCATCTCGGAGTCTGCTTGAGATTCTCTCATCCTCTCCCTCTGCCCCTCTCCCTTGTTTTCTCTTTCTCTCTCAAATAATAAATAAATCTTTAAAAAAAGAAGAAGAAGAAGAAATATCCCCATGACTTCAACCCATTTATCTGTTGGGGTTTGAGAGACGAGACAGTAAGTAATCCCCATCGTTGGTATTTGTGACTGCCAACCTTGGAGGGAAAGGAAAGAAGGGAAGGAGATCAGTTGGGAAACCCTGGGAAAGGTGTCTCCAACCAGTAGCTACTTGTTGAGAGGAATTCAAGATTGGAAGCTATGTTAGAAATGATTTGATCTAACCTCTTTGCCAACCCAAGAATCCCTCCAGAAGAATCTGCTGACTGCTAGACTTTCCTTCCTACTTGGTCCTGTTATGGCGCTCATCTCATTCTGGTCCTTTAATTTTGTGTATCTTGTTTTCACTATTGGGTTATGCATTTTTTCGAGGACAAGGAATTTATCGAATTACTCTATTTAATCCCATATAGGGTGTCAAACAGAAACACAGCTGGACATCCGTTAAAACAGTGAAAATAGATTTCATTCAGTAACTGCTGGCAGCGGGGGAAAGAGCTGAGCGCCATTCTGATTTGTGCAGAAGTGATTGGGCATTCTAAAGGGAGAGTGACAGTAGCACTGGGAGAGAGGCCCTGTCCTTCCTGATGAGTGCATTTTAAAGGAATGGCTCTCAGGTCCTCGAAAAAGACTTGAGTTGTGAGAGATACATATTCACAGTTGTCAGCCCTTTATAGAAAATGCTCTAGGACAGGGCGGTCCGAGGCCCTTTGTCGGGCACTGGCTAGAACCGACAGTCCCTTCTCCTGGCAGCATTGCGCTTTCCTAGGCAAGGGTTCTGATGGGGGTTGGGGTCATCCTAGGGTTGCGCCGCACGCTGCTAGAAGCCATGCTGGAGCTTGGTGTCTCCAGTGCACAGGTTTGGGTGAAGTTTGTTATGTGCTGAGAGTCCGCGATTCTCAAAGGGCTAGACCACTACTTAATGGATTTGTCTTGACTGAAGGCATTTAAATAAATTCAGTTTCCTCTCCCCTGAAAGGAACGGAGTCCGTTGGAATGTCTTTCACCTTCTCTTGGTGGCTAGACACAGTCAGGAAACAGGAGCAATACCTGCATTCATTATCTCCCTTCCCTAGGTCTCTGTTCTCCTTCTAGGATGGTAGCTGTCCTTCCCTTCTCTTGAAGGCTAGCCCCTTTACTTGTGACTAAAAGACTTCATTTCCCTACCACAGATGCCCTAATTTTTTTGAAATAACTCAGTATGATCAATCTGTTATAAACATGATGAAATATTTTACTGTCTATGGCACTTATATGGGCACTATGAAAAAAGGACAGTTTATTTTTTTAAAAAAAGATTTTATTTATTTATTTGAAAGAGAGAAAGAGAGAGAGAGAGCATGAGAAGGGGAGGGTCAGAAGGAGAAGCAGACTTCCTGCTTAGCAGGGAGCCTGATGTGGAACTGGATCTCTGGACTCCAGGATCATGACCTGAGCTGAAGGCAGTTGCTTAACCAACTGAGCCACCCAGGCGTCCCAAAAAAAGGACAGTTTATAGGTCTGTCTCTTACCCAGGGAATTGTACCTAGCAAAACAGCATTTCTGTCACGTATTTTCATCAAGCTTTTCCTTCTTGGCATTTATCTCAAGATGTAATGTATTTATTTGTATGATAATTTTTAAATATATGTCATGGAAACTCTGTCTTTCCTTGTTCACCAATGAAAGGCCAGCACCTGCCACAGTGCCTAGAACTGTTAAATATGTTCCAGAATGATCTGTTTCACAACAAAATGAATGGATGGCTTTCCATCTTACCTCATCTTTTCTGATAGCACCAACAGTATACAATGCTATTTAATTAAACCATGGTAAACAAATATTTGCAAGGTATTATGGAGCTTGAGTTGTATTTCAGCAATTCTTTTCTTCATAGGTTCCTTACCTATTCCTACCTCTTGGCCTTCAACGTGTGGCTTCTGCTTGCACCCGTTACCCTGTGCTATGACTGGCAGGTTGGCAGTATTCCTCTGGTAGAGACCATATGGGACGTGCGGAACTTAGCCACCATCCTTCTGGCAGTTGTCATGACCTTACTGAGCCTTCATTGTTTAGCAGCCTTCAAGGTAATTTTCTTAAAATCCAGCCGAACTCTTTGTAGTTGAATACAGATGCTCTGTACTTAGTGATGCCTTCCCCACCCCTCACCCCCAGGTGGTCTGAATTTAAATTTAATCTACTCTTTTGTCTGAAAAACTAAAAAAAATTTTAATTTTTCCAGGTAAGTAACACATATTTTAAAGACCTTACTGAAGTTAGCAGATCATGGCCACCTTAATTATATGATATCTTTTACTATTCTACCAACCCTCTAGAAATTGGATCTGAAATTGAATGTTTGCAAATAAGAATTTTTTTTCCTGGTATAGTTGACTAATTTTTGCAGTACCTTATTTAATTCCATGTAATGATAAATGAGACAGTGATAATATTTTCATTAGTGCTTAAAATATGGTTAAGATGCTACTTCCACTAATGACTCCCTGCCTGCCCGACCGAGTTGGTTGGATGATTCTCACTTCAGAAAACAAGGAATGGTGTAAAACTGGGAAAAAAGTTATTAAATGCAGTGGTTTCAAGAATGACCAAAGACAGCAAAGAACTTGAAAATGTTTACTTAGGAAAAACTGCTCCTGCACCGGAGAAGATGCTCCTTGCTTGAGAGGATTCCCATTCCCCCACACACATACCCCTTCTCCCTCTATCCCCAGCCCAGCTGGTGTGAAAAAACCCACAGGTTTACCAGTTAGAGGCTGATTTGGTTTGGGAGCGTGGCAGAGCAGCATGAAACTTAAGGGGGACCTTTTGGAAATGAGAGAGCTGTGGAAGGGCTGGAATAATATGCTCTGCACGCATTCGTGGCTGGCTGCTGAACAACATGGCGCTCCCCAGGGAGCACAAGCAAAATTGAAAGCCTGGGGAGACTTATTTATTTCCTGCGAATTTGAATGAATTTTTTTAACCCATACTCAGGTTGGGCAGCAGAGAGGAGAAGCTTCGTTGGCTTGAGTTGTCGTTGTATAACCTCTGTTGAAATCATTGGCTGATTAGAAAGCTGTGCAAATTGCAAAGGAGATTCCCCCAGAGATTCAGGCAAAAGGGGGAAAAACCTGAGCAAAAATTTCAGTTCTCTACAGAGAAACAGATTTTTCATTTTGAGTCTAGGCAAGTTCATTATATATTAAGACAGTAAAAACAGCAAATTTCAGAAGAACAAAATGGAATACAGGGTCACTACAATCAATGTATGACATACACAATGCTTAGTTTTTAATCAGATTACTGGACATGTAAAGAAACAGGAGAGTGTGACTGAAACTTGTGTGGGGGGGTAGTAATTAGAAAACAGAACAGAATTAAGACTCCAAAGGTAAGCTCACATTTACATGCTCTGTTGATTTTTGACAAAGTTATCAAGGTAATTCAGTGGGGAAGGGATAGTCTTAAATAAAAGGTACTGAAATAATGGAATATCTATAAGGGAAAAAATGTGACATTTAAGCCTTATGTCATACTGCACACTCAGAAATTAATTCTAAGTGGATCATAATCCTAAACAAAAGAATTAAATAATAGCAAAAATTCTAAAAAAAAAAGGAGAAAAATCTTTGTGGATTTGGTTTAAGCAAAGATTTCTTAGGACACATAAAGTACAGAGTAGAAAAGAAAAAGATGACAGATAGGCCATCATTAGAATTAATAATTTTGCTCATCAGGGACTCCTGGGTGGCTCAGTTGGTTAAACGTCTGACTCTTGATCTCATCTCCGGTCTTGATCTCAGGGTCATGAGTTTAAGCTGCCTATAGGCTCCGCTTTAAAAAAAGGAGTTTTCTTGCTTATCAGAAGATAATGTTAGGGGAGCTTGGGTGGCTCAGTTGGTTAAGTGTCTGCCTTTGGCTTAGGTCATGCTCTCAGGGTCCTGGGATCAAGCCCTACATCCAGCTCTCTACTCATTGGGGAACCTGCTTCTCCCTCTGCTTGTAAATAAGCAGTTCTACTCAGTATTTACCAAAGAGAGATGGTCCATACAGCATACAAGAGTCTTGTAAGTAAGTGTTCATAATACCTGAAAAAAGAAACAGTCCAGTAACCTCAAAATGTAAATGGATACACTTAATATGGTAAATTATTCAGAAATGTAAAGGAACAGATAATTTACTGTTAAATAAAAAAGCATACATGAATCTCAAACACATCTTATTAAGTAAAAGAAGCCAGATGGAGGCTCCTGGCTGGCTCATAGATAGACCATGTGACTCTTGCTTTCGAAGTTGTAAGTTCGAGCCCAGGTAGGGTGTAGAGATTGCTTGAAAATAAAATCTTAAAAAAAAAAAAAAGTCAGACATATAATACTATATAATACTTGATTCCATTCATACAAAATGTCTGTTATTATAATTCTGCTTTTCTAGAATTGCCCAGAAATGCCTAGAGAAGGCAGAATTATGACAAAATATGTGGGGATAGGGAGTGGGTATAAACAAACTTAAGGGAACTTTTTGGGATGTTGAATGCTTTTAAAATTTAATTGTGGTGGTGGTTGCTAAATGACATCTGTTTACCAAAATTCACCAAAAGATATACACAAAATGTGTGAATTCTATTATATGTGGGCTATATCTCAATAAAGCTATATTTTTAAAAAAGATTAAAATGTTACAAAGAGATTAAAGACTGGAATGAATACAGAACTGGCATTTGAACATAAAATACTAACATGTGATCCTGAAAATTTGATGAAAAAATTTTTTGAACGACTAAAACCTTTTTTTATTAAGGAAAAATTCATGTAACACACAATTAACCATTTTAAAGTATATAGTTTAGTGGTACTTAATGTATTCATAATATTGTGTAACTACCAGCTCTTTCTAATTTTAAAACCTTTTCATCACCTCATTAAAAACACCCTATACCAGTCACTCCCAGCTCTCCCCTCTACATCACCTGGTGACTTCTAATCTGCTTTCTGCCTTAGTGGATTGGCCTATTCTGGATATATCATATAAAAAGAATTCTACAGTATGTGACCTTTTGTGTTTGACTTCTTTCACTTTGCATAATATTTTGCAATTTTTGAAAAAATATTTTGAAAAAAATTTTGAAATTTTTGAAATTCATCCAAGTTGTAGCATGTATCAATACTTAGTTCTTTTTAATGGCTGAATAATATTCCATTTGATATATACACCATAATTTGTTTATCCATTTTTCTGTTTGTGGACATTCATGTTGTTTCCACCTTTTGGCTATTATGAGCATTACTATATTACCACATTTGCGTGTAGGGTTTTGCATGGACATATGTTTTCATTTCTCTTGGATATATATACCTAAGACTGAAATTGTTAGGTCATATGGTAATTATGTACTCAACTTTTCAGGGAACCATTTTTCATATTGGCTGCACCATTTAACATTCTCAATCCAAGTATATAGTCATTCTTATATATCCAGTCTTTGCCAATACTTGTTATTTTCCATTATTTTGTTTAAAGCCATCCTAATAGGTGTGAAGACCTCTATCTTTGTGGTTTTTATTTGAATTTCTTTAATGAACAATGATGAACAGCTTTTCATGTGCTTATTGGCCATCTGTGTATCTTCTTTGGAGAAATGTGTATTCTAGTCCTTTGCTCATTTTTTAGTTGGGTTGTCTTTTTGTTGTTGGGTTGTAAGAGTTCTATGTATATTTAGGATATTAAATCCCCAACAGATAAATGATTTGCAGATATTTTCTCCCATTCTTTAGATTGTCTTTACACATTGTCGATAATGTCCTTTAATACACAAAGTTTTTAACTCAATAAAGTGCAGTCTTTTTTTTTTGAGACTTTCTTTTTCTTTTATGTCATTCTTCATTGCTTTTGTTGTCAAACCTAAGAACCCATTGCCAAAGCTGAGGTCATGAAGATTTATGATTCTGTTTTATTCTAACAGTTTTATAGTTTAAGCTCTTATATTTGGGTCACTGATCCCTTTTGAGTCATTTTTTGTCTATGTAGTAGTATGGAAGTCCAGCTTCATTTGTTGACTGGTGGATATCCACTTGTCTCTGCACCATATTTTGAAGAAACTATTTTTCGTCCAAACACCTTATTTAAAGTAATCCACTTCTTAATCATTTTGTAAATCAAGTTGGTAAGACAAGTATGATAATGAATAGCCATCCTCAAGAAACTCTAGCATGCCAATTAGTTACATAAACTTGAGCTCAGATTTTAACTTCTTACTACAGTCTACCATCTGTACCCTGTTTGTTTATTTATTTATTTGAGAGAGAGAACAAGAGAGCAAAAAGGGAGAAAGGGTGAGTGGAAGGGAGAGGGATAAGCAGACTCTGTGCTGAGCTCAAACTCAGGACCCCGAGATCACAACCTGAACCGAAACCAAGAGTTAGATACCAACCGACTAAGTCACCCAGGCACCCCCATCTGTACCCTATTTAAAATGCAATCATCTACCCTCCACTCTTCTCCCTTTTAACTTTTTAACTTTTCTTCACTCTATTTCCAGTTTCTAAAATGCAATAAACTTTGTTATTTTATGTAATGTCTCTTTCCTCCATCTAGAATGTACGCCCCGTTAAGACAGATTTTTTTGTTTTATTCACTGCCATATTTCTAGCATCAAGAGCTTGTTGCATCCAATATTTATTATCTAAATTTTGTTGTTTGTTTCTCAGTGTGTATCATCTAAGTGGATAAAGGTATAAAAAGTTAGCAATTCTGTTCAACTAGATATTGGTATGCAGAACCTTTTTTCTTTCTTTTTTTTTTTAAGGCTGTAAAAGGACCATACATAATACAAGTATGAAATGTTTGGGAGTCGATTTGTTTATTAGAATCTGGCCTTAGCTCATAGTTTGGCCTGCCTGCTATATTGTTACTGATCTACAGGAGAAAATGTAGTAGAGCACTGGATTGGTATGTCAGTAAGGGTTTTCCTGGACTCCCTCCCAACTGACTAAAGGGAGTGTTGAGTACCCATAGGCTGCCATCTTGGTGAGGTATATTAAATATGGACCTTTGTGATGGTGGGCACCCCACACACAGGCGAGCCTTGGAACTCTCCAGAATGTCTTTGATAAAAAGATGAATGAATGGAAACTTCTTCTTTGGAAGGAGTTATTAATCCTTTTCTTTCATGGAATTTGTTCCAAAATCCCTTTAGTGCATCAGGAAAAATACTAGCAAAGCATTCCTGCTTTGGCAATAGTAAGATTTAGTGCTTCAGTGATAGCTTTTATCTTGAAAGTTCTTTGCAAACATTGACTGAAGCCTCCAGCAATTCTTGGAGGCCACTTACACTTTCTGCATTTTCTTCTTTCAGTGTTTGGACCCAGAAGTTTGGCGTCTAGCTCATATTTGAGATCTGTTCTTGACCTGCTATACAGTAGAAGGTCTTAAAAGTCAGATTTTCATGCTGGTTAGGAAATAACCTCTTAAAGTGAGGGATAATACTATTTTTTTTTTGATGTGATGATTAGTTACTAAGGACATGATCTTCAGGGGTCTGACTCCAAGACAATAAGCAGTAGGTTTAAGCTTTTTTTTTTTTTTTTTTTTTTTTTTAAAGATTTTATTTATTTATTTGACACACAGAGAGAGATTACAAGTAAGCAGAAAGGCAGGCGGAGAGAGAGGAGGAAGCAGGCTCCCCGCCGAGCAGGGAGCCCGATGCGGGCCTCGATCCCAGGACCCTGAGATCATGACCTGAGCCGAAGGCAGAGGCTTTAACCCACTGAGCCACCCAGGCGCCCTAGGTTTAAGCTTTTATGAAAGTAGAGGTCCTGCTTTATGGACGTTCTTCTGTGCCAAAAGGAAACAATGGGTGAAATGTTTGTAATAATGTCAGCAAAATAAACATGGCTCTGTCCATCCAGAGTATTTCCAAATGATAGGTGTACTGCGTCTGTACATGGTAAGTTGAAATTATTTTCAGTGTCCTTAAATTTTGAGATAAGCCATACAGTACATTACCAGGGGAAAAAAATCAGTGGATAAAGAAGCATGGACTTTGAGTCCAGGACATCATGGAAAATACTTATTTTATTTTCATCCTTGTTTGATTCTCAGTCATTCAACAGCCACCCTGGCTGGTATTCAGGGAGGAATATGTTCTATTTAGCCTTACTCTTTCTTCTTTAAGTCTCTTAATGTTGATCCAGTGCCTGTTAGTTGATAGGATTAGAGCAGTAACAGAATGTAGGTCTTGTCTACATGGAGCTTATACTTAAATACTTAAAATATGTTGTTATATGCCAAGTGTTGATAAGCATTCTGATGAGATCAGGGCTGGCCTCACAGATAAGGTGATATTTGAGCTGAGACCTGAAGGAATTGAAGGAGTGAACCATGTAGCTATTTAGAGAAGAGCGTTTCAAGTAGAGGGAAAACAAGTGTGAAGGCCCTGTGGCAGGAAAAGTACTGGAGTCTTCACAGAACAGCGAGTAAGCTGACGTGGCTGGAGTGAAGTGGGCCAGAGGTAGAGAGCTGAATGGAATGATACCAAAGAGATGATGGAGTGTGTGTGTGTGTGTGTGTGTGTGTGTGTGTGTGTGTGTGTGTGTGTGTGTGTGTGTGTGTGTGTGTGTACACGCGTACCCACAGGATTCAACCTCTGTCTTTTAAGTCTCTGCCTACTTTCCTCTCTCCTGCTGTGCTGCTTCTGCTTGGCCTCTGACTGTGTTGACAGTTTGGATTTTGTCTGGTTTTCTTCATCTGCTGTTCTATCTTATTAACCAGGGCTTTGGAGGAGAGGTACTTCATCTATCCTGTTACAGTTGTATTGACACTTCTCTGACTGTTTCATTAATATTTTTAATAATTGACTTTACAAAGCTAAAAGTTAACACATGTAATGAACAAAACAGCAGGTGTGTCATTTCCCAATCCCCACCCTGCCTCTTGATCCCACCCTCCTGGGGCCTCCTTTGAACATTTTGTTCTCATACATTCTTACACTTACTGAAAACAAAAACACATTCTTTCCTTATACTAGTAAGTTACGTGAGATGCCATTACAGATTGCAGACTCCTTCAGGCCGCTTCCACGTCCGCTTGGGAGTATTCCTGCTGGGAAGCAGCTGGAAGAGTAGATGTTTGACTTTTGACAAGCTCTTGTCTCGGGTGGGAGGACTAGGATGCAGAATCTAAGCTTTCTTTCTGTAGAGATAACAGCAGGACGAATTCAGAGGTGGTTTCTAATTGATCCTATTTTCATAGTATAAGAAATGTAAAATCTCATGGAGTAGTTTATTATTTATCAGACGAGAATATGCTTGGGATCCTTGAGAATTTAAATGTAGAATTTGTCTTATTCTATGCCTCTCCTTCGTCTCCTCCTATTCATACCCTTATTCACTAGGAATTCATTTGAACTTATATAATGTAGAGAACAATCTACAAGTTCTCTATGGTGTTGAATTCTTTTTAACAGTGAACTTTAAAGTGAACTAATTTGCCCTTACTCTTTGTGTTGAAGATAATCACTCTGTTGGAATGTATGTATAGTATAGAGAAAGAGTATTTAAACCATGAAGGCTTATTATTCCATTCTTTTTATCAATAATGACAGTTTATGCACCAGGAGAACCATAGCCTGAGAATGCTCTTGGGGTTCTCATTATGACTCCTACGGACTGTATGTCAGATTGTTGACTTGCAATAGGGATACAGATCAGGAAAGCAGCCAGTGTAATTTGGATTGTTGAGAGGAATTAATGCCAAAGAGTTGCCCTTTTCCCCTGTCCTCTAATGTGATTTCCCTGCATTACAGAGGAAATACAACTAAATCATACTTAAGGGTAATTTATTTCTTATTGATTCTTTATTACATTCTCACAGGGTGTCTTGACATTCTAGGCAATTTTTTTATATCTTTTATAATCTTGTGGCTTACTTGTAAAAGTAAAACCTGAGGAAAAAAGAAGGAGGTTAAGGGCACCTGGGGGGCTCAGTGGGTTAAAGCCTCTGCCTTCGGCTCAGGTCATGATCTCATGGTCCTGGGATCGAGGCCCACATTGGGCTCCCTGCTCAGCAGGGAGCCTGCT